>CAJPEV010001486.1:0-21479 GCA_905338385.1 Darwinula stevensoni
GTTGGGGGGATGGACTCGGAGTCCCTCGTTTACCGCAGTTCGAACAAAGACGACTCTCCCGGTCCCTTCGTGCCTCCCATCTAAGCCACCAACGACGTCGCGAGGGATTTCTCGCTGCCGATGGAACGTGGCTTCATCGGCGTGCCCACACCGCGCTGTCTCACGTGCCCTCGCCCCGCAGCCTCACGTGCCCTCGCCCTTCGGCCTCGCCCTTCCCGTGTCGAAAGGCGAGGAGGCACCGCATCGGACGGAGAGAAAAAAAGAAATGGCGACGCTTCCATCGTCGTCGGTCTCCGGTATACCGGAGACCGACGAAAATACCGGAGAAATATCTATTTTCCCCGCTCTTTCGGCACCTTACGTAGGCCTACGGTCTACCCTGCGACCGAAGTCTGCATGCACGAATCGAGGCGAGAACAGAAGCGTTTCACCGTTAGACGAAGCCCGATCCTCCGTCGACATCTACCGTGACACCCCGGTGACGCTTCGTCGTGCCCCGACGGCGTTCGCACGACCCCGCTTCGTTGCGGGTCCGATTCCAGAATCGGGGCTAAAAGGAACAATCTTCTTTCTGCCGTAATGAGTCTACGTTAAGAGCATCGATGCCTGGAGACTCCTCTCGAGCGAGACGGGTCGAAGATGAAGCTCATCCGAAGTTCATCCACGCCTCGATGAAGACACGACGCCGGAAAGCACGGTAATCCCTTTTCCCCCCCTGAAATTCACCCCTCGACATTCGACACGGAACGTACGAGACATCATTCGGGAGACGAGATCTAATTCATGCCGGTGGTTTCGTTCGAGACCGGGCGTGTCTCGGTCGACGAGAGGTCGAAGAGTTCAGTTCCCACGTCCATCTGACATGGATCCTCGTGACACGAATCCGTTCCCTGCGTTCCACGGACGTGACAAGGATGAAGAAAACTCGGACTGATTCCATGCTCACCTCGTGTTCCTGCTTTCGTCCCGTGCCGATCCAGCCCCGAACCGTTCGATCCACGAGTGAAGTGGAGGATGGAGGATGGAGGATGGAGGATGGAGGATGGAGGATGTCCACCTTCCATTCCGTTCGCGACTCAATTGGGCGTTATGCTTCGGTCCATCGAGTCTCTTTCGATCGCACGATTGGACCATATGCCGTGAGGAATATCGCACCTCTCTCGACGTGTGCCTTGGAAAAAAAGTCGGAGGAATCGGTCCGTCGCGTTCGATCGCGACGGATTACCGTCAGCCTTTTTATTTTCTTAACGACCGTGGAAACCAGACCTGCAGACGAACCGTTACCGTTATCGGTTACCGTTCGTTCGCGGGAGCGGCGTCGCCGGCGATGCGGCCACGTGGAGTCCGCTCGTCGCACTCGAGGGCGAGACGAGACGGCACGCTCCGAATCGCCGTTTCGAGTCGAAGGACGCGGGGAACCGGCTGCAGTTTTCCGATGGGGGTCGCGCTCCGAATCGAGTCGAAACGATCGTCGCGACGGCAGGTTTCCACGAGACGTGGAGACGCGTCGCGACCGGACGCGAACGCGTCCCGAAAAATGCCTGCAGACCTCATCGTCTGCGTTTCCGCGCTCGTCGGAGAGAGAACGGAGGACGAGAGACCAGTTTCCATCATCTCGCCTCGCCTCTTTTCTCTCGAGACGATGAAACAAAGGCGAGAGCAAAAGCCACCGTCGGTCTTCCGTAAAAGAAGAAAAAAGCTGGGATTAAATGCAAAACCGGATTCGGGCGGGTCACGAGACGCAAATAACAGCGACACGGTTGCCCGTGGCAGAGACGGCCGTGGCACGATTGCCCGTGGCGGAGACGGCCGTGGCACAGTTCCCCATCTGGATCTCATATTTGCATCGTTTGCCACGAGGCGGAAAGCGTCGATAGGGATCCATCGCGATCGTCGCGATCGTCCGTCGCGATTTCGCCGAAAGACGACCGTGTCGCCTTTTCCTTCTCGATCGTTCGACGAAACGATTTCGGACCGGACGTCGCAGACGCAGCCGAGGATCCATTTCAGGTAGCGAGGACCGAGATGGAACGAGACGAAACGAGATGAAATGAGGTGAAATGAGAGCCTCGACGTGCTCGGACTGCCCGATGACGCGATCCGGAGCCCCGAAATCGATCACTCGAGCCGAATTTCGACTCGATATACGAGGATAAACTCGACGATGAGCCGTCGGAAGAGAAGGGGATTAGAGAAGGAGATTAGAGAAGGGGAATAGAGAAGGGGATGAAAGATGATTCCCTTCCGGCATGGCCTCGTCTCCGACAGTGAATAATGCATCGGACCCCGCGAGTAATTACGGGGAATCCGAATTCCGACCGCATTCCGAGGATCGTCTCCGCGATCGTCCGCGGAACGGAACGGCGGATCCGCGGTCTAAAAGTCGCGAGATTCCTCGAGGTTCCTCCGGGATTCCTCGAGGTTCCTCCGGGACTCCTCGAGGTTCCCCTTTCGGTCCCGAATTTCCGAAACCGGTTTCCTGTGTCCTCGCAGATCGTCATCGTCGGGATCGTCAAGGCATCTCAAAGCGACTTGGATCCCATTAAATGAGGAGACGATGCATCGACGAGACGAACGAGCGAAGAAAGTCTCGGAAAGTGACTCCAAGAGTCTGGAAAAAGTCTTGCCTGACTCCAAATGGCTCCAAAAACAGGAATCGGCGGAATTTGGGGTGCGATTGGATTCGCGCTCGAACGATGAACGGCAAGCGAGGACACCGTGGCCACATCTCGAAGGTGGCCACATCTCGAAGGTGGTCTCATCTACGTTCGGCTTCCATTTAATTTCTCTCTGCTTCCAACGGTTTGGAGTCGGTTCCGCTTTTCCACGTTTCCCGAGTCAAACATGAAAATAAGAAAGAGAAAAGCGAAATGCGTCTTCGGAAAAAGAGAGAGAGAGAAAAAGGAAAGAAAGGAAATCGGAACGTTACGTGGACGTTATCTCACGCCCGTCAGACGGCTGCCATCGAGTTCGGTTTCCACTTCGCTTGGCCCCAAATGCAAATGCATTCACGAGAACGCGTTTTGACGTGACATCGCTATCGGGCTCCATCTTCTCGGCAACCTCTCGCGTCGGATGAATGGCAACTTTTCGCGTCGCGAAAAACGAAAGTCATCGACTGCAAGTATGGCTTTTCCGAGTGTGGCACGAGAACAAAATGCCAGCCGATACGAAAATTCCATTCGTCCTGCACGGGGTGAAGAGCGACTGGAGGAAAGCCGAGCGTGGCAACCGATGGCAACCGGGGGCAACCCCTGTCGAACGATTCTCCCGACGCGTCGGGATGGACGAGGGGGAGTCGAACGAAAGCAGGATATCGAAGGAAATGACCTTTAAAAGTGATCGCGTTGAACGAATGCATGGCTTTTCGAGCCGGTCCCTCCGTCCCTCCGCTCGTCGATGCATTTCGATACGAAACGAGCCTTTCGCCCGCGAGGAACGCGGTTCGTCGCGCGCGGAACCGGCGAGACTGACTCCTCCGCGCGAGCGGGACGGTCTTCGCCGTTCGTCGCTTGCCGCCCCGAGAAGAATTGCGTTGCCGTCGACGGATCGTCGAACGCGTCGCTTCCTCGGTGCGCTCCGTACCTGCTGCCGACGTCTTTAACGTTGCGTGCATCATCCGAATTGCGAGTTTTCGCGGCGAAGCCGTTCGACCGAACGCTACAGAGTACGATTTACGTCGTGCGAACGATTTTTACCATCGCGTCGTAAACGTGATGGTAAAAATGATCGTGGCCACCCCCGACTGGTGATGGTGGCCATTCCCTGACTCGGTCGCTCCATCGAGATCGAAAATCCGCACTTAGCTCTCTGCCAGGAGTTGCTTCGTGAAAACGGCGAAGGATGAGATAGGAAACTCTTTCGCCCTTTCTTTCCGGTGACCCTCGAAGCCAGTGGCGTAGCCAGGGTGGAGCCAAAGGTGGAGCCGAGAGGAACAAAGGATCTCTACCGCTGGGGATCGTTCTATAAAACGAGTGGTGAACTTTAGATCGTAACGACTGCGGAATGGCTCGATGGATTAGGTCCATCTTTTGCTCTATCCAACCTGAAAAGCATCAAGTTTTATTCCAGAAGACGTTCCACGTCCACGAGTGAGCCCAGATCCCTCCGCATCCTCCACCCTGCCCGATCCCACGAACCTCCCCATCGCAGAGGCCAACGCAGGACTCCGTTTCCGCACGAGAGAGACATTCGTTACGGGTCGTCCATGTCCATAGCACCGGCGAACGATCGGAGCGCATAGTGCCTTGCAGGGCTGCAGAGACATCCGGTGGAAACCGAGCGAAGCTTCCAAACAGAAACGAATCCGATCCCTGGGCCTTCCACTTATTTTTTTTTTAGGCCAGTCTCTGCCTGTCTCTGTTTGTTCTCCCTCCTTTGAGTAGTTCAACAGTGTTTATTATTCGACATGAGATAAGACACTTGTTGGCAAGCGCTATTGGCGAGTCCGTGAGACTCATCGCCCCTTGATCTCAAAGCGTCATCACTGTCTCCCTTTTAAAAATAGGAATCCAGATTAGATTTATTTATTTAGAAGTTAGGACTTCAACTCACGGTTCCTTCGCTGCTGCGGTTTTTCAGATCCGAAGTCTCTCCCATGTCTAACGCAACTGAGCCCAATAATGCACAGCTGGCTTCTAGCTTCCATTAGACGATGGGATAGATAATCCCATGAGGGGGGTTATCCATCCTGTTATCGTTGGGGCCAGCACCCTTCATCCATTGCTGATGTCTTAAGGAAGAAAGGCTCCGGAGATTTTACGACAAGAATTTTACGACTCCTTAATTATTCATTCTCTTTACGAGGACAGTGTTTACTTCCCACGGCCCCACAGGGTAGTCTATTCCTATAGACGACAGGAGTTCAGTTGCTCGCTCTTATGCTCGGGTTCCTGTATAACATATTAGAGGAGGTATATAGGACTGCCAGAGGCAATTCAAACCAATGCACGCTAGAAGCGAAGAAGAAATAGAAAGACAGCATGGACAGGGTTCCGTTCAGGACTTAGGTTATAATAATGAATGCAGAAAAGTTTCGTATTCCCCGGATTTATTTTTTCTGGGAGCCAGCCTACTACTGATCTACTTTGATCCATTGCGGAGGCGAGCGAAGCCGGTATTCTGTCACTTGACCGTGGGAGGCAAGGGGGAAATGCCACGTTGGAACTCCACGAGTTACTCGCTTACGTCATCTACTTCCCAATATGGCCGCTCGCAGGGAAGCTGGCCTGGTAGTCCGGCTTCATTGCAAAGGCCGGGAGATGTTCTGGCATGATTAAGATATTGCGTTTCAGAGTAGCCATTCTGTTAGGTTAAGCCTATGAGCTGTATCCTGATCAGCCAGGCTAAGCCTTGGCTCGGGTTAAGTATAGGGTAATGCCATAGCGAGCACGTACAAATATTGTAACTCCTTCCAGGTTGCAGCCATGATTATGATGTTTCTTGAACTCTGGCAATCATCTGCTGCCAGACCGAAATTCCACAACGAAAAATAATAAGCCTAATCTCAAAGAAACTTTAGCCCGCGTGCATCTGTCGTAGGTTGGCTTCGAATCTAACGAGACTGTGTTAAGCCTACACTCGACGGGGTCTGGTGGAAGACAGGCCAACCTTCATTTCAAGGAGAATTTAAAGATCAGTCCTCTTGGCATCAGCTGAATGAGTGATTGAAATTCTCCATAAACCGGCTTAACCAAGGCAACAGCGTGCCATCATTAGATCATCATTTGAGGCGTCTTCAGAAGTGTGAAGATGAAGATCAAGGAAGTGGACAGAACTGCAAATATTGCCTGGTCCCCAGTGAACCAGTACCCAATTTATTTAGCTGCAGGGACGGCAGCTCAGCAACTAGATGCTACCTTCAACACGTCTGCATCATTGGAGATTTTTGAGCTCAATCTGAATGAAAGCAGCTCGGAAATATCAGTTAAAGCATCTCTGAATTGTGATTCACGGTGAGTGTGGTCTGCCTAGACTGAGCCTACCAATATGTTCAACTGTTTATGCTAATTTCCACATTTTGCTTTTTTCCAGATTTCACCACTTGGTGTGGTCCTCCTATTCAAAAGCAGGCTCTACTGGTAATGGTGTCCTTGTTGGAGGAGGTGACCGAGGTCAAATTCTAATATATGATGTTGGAAAAATCCTCAGTGGCCAAGGTGGGCTCATTATGCAACAGGAGAAGCATACTGGCCCTGTCACTGCACTGGATTTCAATTGCTTTCAGGTTTGCATTTCCTTAGACAGGTTTACTTGATATAAGCTTACCTTCTTCCAATTGAGTTGGCACTCATCCTGACACTCCTAATGCCAAATACTAATGCTTCTGGGAGACAATTACTTCCACTGGTGCAGTTCCATTCCAATCTTAACCCTCACTTCCTCTCAGCTTTAAAATTACAAAATATTCTCTTGGGTATTTTTTGACCCCAGCATATTTCTGAGCACTTTAATGAATAATTTCACAGCTGAAATTTATTTACAGTCCATAAAACCCTGAAAGTAAAATTATTTTGATTAATTTCTGAAGAAATTGTTTGAGGAATGGGATCATAAAAGACTCCAGAGTGGAAGCAAGGGTTAATTTTCCCTGGAGAGATAATGTGTTATATGCAGTGTTTCAAATTCCTGATCTTATTCTTAATTATTGCACCAATCTTTTGTGCAAGTGACCATACTAGAAAACTTACTGGGGTATACCATTTTATGCAGTGATGGTGAGGTACCAAACAGTGTTTGATGTTTTTCTTGTACAGACGAACTTGTTGGCTTCAGGAGCCAGCAACTCAGAGTTGTACATATGGGACTTGGCATCACCTGGAGCTCCTATGAGTCCGGGAGCAAAGGCCCAGCCACCTGAGCCTGTCCAATATCTGGCTTGGAATAGACAAGTGCAACACATCCTTGCTTCTGCATTTCCTGGTCGAGCCATCATCTGGGATTTGAGAAAAAATGAACCCATAATCAAAGTGTCTGATTCTGCCACTAGGGTCAGTCACTCTCTTATGTTGCATTATGTCATATGGCATCCATGATTACTCTGAGATCCATTTAATCTTTGATGGCATTGTGGAATTATTTGATTTGCAGTTGAGAGTAAAGTGCTTGGCTTGGCATCCAGAAGTAGCAACTCAGTTGTGTTTGGCTTCTGAAGATGACAATCATCCTCTTATAGAGCTCTGGGACCTTCGCTTTGCCACTGCTCCCTTGAAGACTTTCCATGGGCATTCAAGGTGCAACTTTCTTTTCTCTTTTTTTGCTTGGGGATTTAACCTACCCAAAACTAATGGCAAGGGTTGAGGAACTGTTATTTGGTTTTGTGTGAGATTTTAGAAGTTGCATGTATAAAAAGATATATTTGAAAATTCAAAAAGTATTTGTTTCTCAAGGAATTATAGCTATTTCTCAGCCCAATATATGTCTTTATGGTTAGGCATTATGTCTCATCAGGTATGTATGGAACATTCTGTCCATTTACTGTTTGTCATTTCCAATCCAGGGGTGTGTTGTCCTTGTCATGGTGCCCTCATGATCCTGACCTCCTCTTGAGCACTGGGAAAGACAACCGTATCCTCTGCTGGAATCCCAATGCTACACAGACTGTTAGTCCTTTCATACTGTCATCATACTTTCAATCAGTCATTGCTTTTCTAAGCTGTTCTTGCTAATGAAAGAGAATCATAATATTTTTAAAATAAAAACTTGTTTGCATACTGGTAAGTTGTGTATCTCTGTATGGTGTTAGGATCAGGAGTTGGTGTGTGAGGTGCCCAGCACTTCCCAATGGTGTTTCCAACTATTATGGTGTCCCCGGAACCCAGCATTAGTGGCCTCTGCTAGTTTTGATGGGCATGTCTCCATTTACTCCCTTATGGGAGGTCAACAAATCTCAACTCCCCCTAACAAGGTGAGCTAATGATCACATTTGCCTGCAGCCAAGATCATATCTTGTTCTTGGACTCTATGGGAAATGATTGCTCAATTCACTTACAATAGGAATTTGATTTCTTTATGGTGATGACTTTTAGAACAACGTTTTACCAATCACCTCTAAACAAGATCCATGTTCCTACATCCTTATATACACAGTATGCCTTAATTCAACTGTGCTGTCACAAACTAATTGACCCTGAGAGATGGATGAAGTCAAGATTACAGAGCTTCCACATTACCTTCATGAAAGCTGTGTGGTTTTGCAAACAGTATGTTTAAGCTGTGCAGCCAGTGGGTGTACTTTGTGTGTGGTAGTAGCTGAGGCCTGCCAAAGGAGAAGATGAAGAGTGCTTCAATTCAGTCATTTCTTTTCTACAGCAGTGTATAATTTGGTGTGATCATGTTTAAATGAAGACCCATTTGCCCTGAAATTCATTGTCTAGAACATAGGGATTTAAACATTTTCTCTTAACAAGTTCTTGTTTCCTTAATTTCAGATTGCTGAATCCTTCCCAGGGATGTCGTCTTTTTCAACTCCAGCTCCTCCTGCTCCACAACAAAAACCTGTCATTTTGCGTAATGCTCCCAAGTGGCTTCAACAACCTTGTGGCTCTTCTTTTGCTGTAAGCTCCAGCATCCTCTCAAAATAACAAGAAATGGCACAGCCACCAGTTATTACTTAAATTTTCCATGACACTTAAAACAGGCACATAGTTGCAAAGATGGTCAGTTTTTTAACTTAATGGGTCTATTTCCAAACACTATCCTTACATGGAAGAAGACATGGGTCAGTTTTGCAGGAGGTAACACACCTTCCCCCATTGATTCTCATGATTACCCAAAAAAGCCTAGAGTTTAACACTAGGCTTGGTCCTACACTTATCAGTGAATCAAAGCCCAACTATGATGAGTATGACTTTCCAGAAAAGGGCATGAATGTATACCCAATTTTCAAGACTTTATGATGTTCCCACTAGAAGGAAGTTTGTGCTATGTCCTCAGGACCTTGAGGTTGAATGGTCTCACAGCCTGGCCTGTGTTTCCTGAGACAGTTATAGCTTAGGTTGGCTGTCCTGCTTTAAGCCTAACCTGAACTTAAGATATAAAATTAATTCTTACCATAAGTGGCAAACCCAAAATAAGCCACTTGTGGCCCCTACCCTGGTGGAGGACTTGATCATGTAGAAGACAAAAATCAGAAGGTTGGTCATAGTGTAGGTGCTTCACAAATTTTTGGAAATGCATGAACATGAAGATATTTTAATGAACTAGTTAAAGGGCTAAGCTTGGATAGTTGCAATAATATATGTAGCCTTTACTTATGAATTGTCAATATGTCATACTGGTTTGAATTTTTCTGTTTTAAATTAAACTAGGAAGTCATGGATATTAGTGATCTTATTCCAAGCTAAGTAGCTAAATGGCTACCAGTTTTTTGGGTTATTCATTTAATAGTACTGCTAGATGCCTTGTACTTTCATCAGGTTATTTTATGCATCTGATCTTGTTCATTCTTGCTTTCCTTGGAAAATAAACGTGTTTCTCTGGTGCAGTTTGGAGGGAAGCTGGTGACATGGGAGAAGGGGTCAACTAGTGTGAAGGTTCAGCAAGTGAGGAGTGAGCACGAAGTGGTGGGGAGAGCTGAGGAACTGGAGGAAGCCTTGCAATCTGGTGGGGAAGCAGTACAAGCACTATGTGAGAAGCGCCGTCTTGCTGCTTCTTCCCATCCCCATATTCTCCAGGTCTTTATTCTTGTTTATGTTTCTCAATTTTTAATGTCATGTTTCTTCTTTCCCATTCAGACTTATTCCTGGCTTTAAATACTTAACATTGCACCGCAAGTGTATATCGAAAGTATGATCAGTTGATTTGAAAACATGCTTCAAATAGAAATACATGCTGGGTGTCCCAACAACCCAATCTGAAGTGACATGTATATTGCAGATGCTTTGGAATCTGGCTAGTACCACTCTAGTTGTATGACTGTGAACACCTGTTAAAGTTGAAGAAGTCAACCAAAGCAATTGGTTGTTATATCTGAAAATAAAAAAACTATTAAACATCTTGTAATATATATTATAAGGAACATGTGGAGTATGGTACTCATGTTGAACTTATGAATTAATCTCATGAATTGAGTTGACAGATTTAAGTTCTGTGATTCATGGAGAGACTGCATAATTCATAGTTCAATACATTATCCTAAATTGAGAGTCATTCCCTTTCTTCTTATCTGAAAATAGGCTTGGGAGTTTCTTAAGGCACGGTTGGAAGAGAAATCCTCTCAAGCACTCCTCACTCTTCTTGGGTATGAGCCACCAAAACCAAAGGTGAGGTAAGCTCTGTGGCTTCAGGGACTGTCTGGTATATGTACTCTGTGGATGAAATGCATTGAGATTGTTGGTGATTATAGAGTATGGCATGACCAATATTCTGCAACAAGCCAGGAATAAAAAAAATGGACCAAAGTTTCTGTGGATCAAAAATGGTTAAAGAATGTTTTTTGTTTTTTCATAGTTTGAAAACTGGCAGTCCATTACAATACAAGGGAAAAATTAACTATCTCTAAGCAATAAAACTTGGATTAACATAAACATGACCAAGCACAGGATCAGACGTATGTGGGTGCAGCAGCATTCTAAACACCATCACATGCCAACATTCCAGGTGCAATGCCTTTATACACCTTTGATGGAGTTTTTCATCTAAAATTTCTGACTTTTTGCAGAATACTGGTTATAACTTTGATGTGAATAGTTGGAATTCGACCAATTTTTCTAATAGAGAAGGAAGAAGGCAAGTTACATTTCCACCCAATTAAGTGAGGTTTGATAAAAACACTTCTGAGAAACAGTGGCTTGAAGTCATTGGACTGTTTTGGTATATTGTATATTCAGTGGCATGCACTGATGGCAGCAGTGGTAGTTCTGGAAGTCTATAAGTTGATTAAAAGCTATAGTTTGCTTAGGAATGCAAGCATTTGTTTCTATTCTTGCTTAGAAGATGGTAGAACTAGATTATCCTTATTTTCTGTTCTGGTGACTCCTCTGTACATACTAGCTCCTTGCAGTTAAAGACCATAGCATAAGTGGCACAGCTGAGTTTACCCTTTATTTTTTCTTCGTTGAAGGGTGAGATGACAGGAATGAGAGATGGGCCAGGTAATGAAGCACATGCATCAGACCTCAATGATCATATTGGTGCCTTGGATCTCAAGGTAAGGCCTTGTAGTTCCTATTGAGAATGTATTTTGCTTCTTAGTGTGTGATTGTCATCTTGCAAAGATATTGGAAATGCTAGTAGCACCAACATTATTATTATGTGACAACTTGGCATGTCAACAAGACCAAATTAGTTCTGATAGGTTCTGAACCCTTGTGTTGTGTTTCATCAAGGCCTGAGTCTCTGTGCCTCATAAACACTTAGTGCATTGTACAGATGTGACTGCATTTGTGAATGCACCTATGATCAACAGTGTATTCAGCATGATGTACAAGGCCCAGTCAAAAAGTTCATGGAATGATTTTGTGAAAAATAAAGAGATAGTAGTGATTGAACGTGCTTTGCACTAAAATTTACCTGGATCCATCCTATCCCCTCCCTAAATGCACACACAGTCACATGATTTGACTGAACACTCACTCCATCAAAGCTGGTTAGTACTACAGGGTTGACCAAAAAAAAGTAAGCCACTCAAAGTTTTGCTATTATGGATTTTATACCCATACTTTTAAATGGATTGAAAAAAAAATTTACTAATATTTTTTCAAGAACTTCATAATTTTAATGTGGCTACAACTACCCATTCTTGAATTATGGCAGATTTTGTCTAAATGTAAAAATTCTGTGTAAAGAGTCATGCAGCAGCTGTTGCAAGGCACAAATTCACATTTGATTTTTATTTCAAAATGTTGTTCCTGTGGACAGATCCAGGTGAAAATTTAACAGGACATTGGGAAATGTGTTTTTCACCATCTGAAAATTTCATGCTCGTGCATGAATTTTCAAAAGTCCAAGAGTTCAAAACTGCCTGTTCATTCAGAAGTTTGACCATTTTGACAAAACCTGCCATGCAAATATGGGTAGCTGCAGGCACATGAAATTTTAACAGTTCTTGAGAAACATATTAGGCAATGTTAAATTAAATTTTCAAGTCAATCAGTTTAAAAGTATGGATTTTAGCAAAACTTGGAGGGGCTTACTTTTTTTTTTGCCCAATCCTGCAGCACTAACTGGCTTTCATTGAGTGAGTGTTCAGTCAAATCATGTAACTGTGTGTGCATTTAGAGAGGGGATGAGAATGATTCAAGGTTAATTTTAGCACAAAGCACCTTGCATATAGTAAACTGAACTGAAGAGTAGTCCATAGCTGACATTTGGAACCCCTTTGATCATACGAGGCTATTCAGCATGACTACTCCCCATCAAAGTAGATCTGCTCTCTTTACCATAATTTACAATATCAAGCTGATAAAGTTTGATTTACTGTGGCAACACCCAAACTTGGTCTTGGTTTGCCCAGGAGAATGGATTCGTTGGCGAGGGAGATGACAAGTTGGAAGAAAATGTGTTTGACACCATAGCAGCCCAAGTCACTTCCCCTCCTGTTCCATTCACCATTGACACCCATGGTCTGGTCCTGCATGTTCATTTCACCCCCCTCACTCTGCCACACAATCATCAGGAAATGGGTCACAGGTGAACTCATCTTATGTATGGATGCAGGTGGTGGAAGTGGGGAGCTGAGCTTGGCCTTGGTCAAGGGGGACTTGCAAGAAGCAGTGTCCTTATGCTTGAAAGGAGGTCATACATCTGAGGCACTTCTTCTTGCCATGGCTGCTGGAGGAGATCTCCTGGAACGCACTCAAACTCACATCCTTCAGGTAGTCTGGCATGACATAACATAACATTACCCAATCATTAGGGCTGCCAAATAATGCACTCCCAATCCAGTCCATCTTGAGCTATTTATTTGAATGATCAGTTGAATTAAATATTCAGTTTGCTGATAATCTTTCCCAAAGTGCGGTGATGGAAGCACAAGCTCAGAATGGAGTCTTATCATGTATCTGTCATGGACAACATCATTTGACTCCATCCCATCCAGTCATTTTTAAGTTTCACTATCTACCACCCATAGAAGGTGAGAGTTGTAAAAATGTTGAACCTAAACTAATCCTCATGAACATTTTCTTATCACTTGAAATTTTCGGCGATTCTCTATTTAGTTGATAAATCTATTTTGTTTGTTAGTGCAGCCCTTGTGATCATGGATTAAAGATTAGATTAACAAACAATCTATTCAGTCAGCTGCTTGCATCATTAGGCCTTTACTTTATTGGCATGTTTAGGGCTTGAAGAGTGAAAGCCGACCATTGATTCGAGCTGTGGTGTTGGGTGAGTGGGATAGTGTGATGAGGAACTGCATGTTGGAGTCTTGGAAAGAGGCACTTGCTGCAGCACTCACATATGCCAAGAATGGACCCAGCCTCATGTCCCTCTGCCGTAAGTCATCATACAGGGTGTTCCATAAGTCACTATACCATTTCAAAAAATCACATTTACTAAATAGTTGATGTAAAAAAGAAGTAACATTAACTGAACAATGGAATGTCATTTGGAATTATCTTTGTGAAAAAATAGAGATATTTCTCAGTTTTGCAAATGCTTCAAAATGTCCTTCACTTATATCAATACATTTGGCACGAGGCTTCGCACCAAAAAATCACTGCACTCCCTTTGAACTCTGATGGGACTCTCAAAGACCTCTATCCAGGTTGCAACTTTATCTTGTTGCTCCAGTGTCAATTGCATAGCCTTTTCTCATGACAGCAAAATCAAGTTATATAAAATAATATTTTTCGGCTTCTCAAGTCTATCTGAAATTAGGAGAGAAAAGCATAAAGTTTAGCAGTTTTGTAGAGGAGGATTCAACAAGGTGTACCAAAATGTCCCTAAATAAATACACCTCTCTGATATGCATTTGAAGCTATCTCCGTTTGAGTCTGATTCTGATTCATTATTGTGAGAAAAAAATTATAAATATAATTCTTTCTATTAATGCTAACAACAGTGACCTGCTTGTTTCAGTTTGGAAAATATGCAGTTTGAAATGGTATAATGACTAATGGGACACCCTGTTTTGTTTTCTTCCAATTATGATGCTACTCTCCATATGCCTTTATCAACCAACCACTGTCTCCTGCTTGATAACTTGTCTATTCGCCCAGTGAATGTATGCTGTGTGGGAGATCTCTTAGACCCTAATTCATAGAAGAAAGTTTTTCCATCTGATTGCTCTTTCCATCATTTCCATCTGCATTGTGTTTTATAGAGATTCTTGGGGATCGGCTACAGAATGAAGGGAAATTGGGGGAGGCAATGGCATGCTACATCTCAGCTGGGGGTTTACCTACTCTCACATCGTCTTTTGGGGCTGACTCCTTGCAAGACATTGTGGAGATGGCTGTCCTGCTCCAGCAGAATGCAACTGGCTCAGGAATGCCACCTGATGACCCGGCCTTGAACAAGTACTTTGAACAATATGCTCAGATCCTCTGCTCCCAGGGACAACTCCAACTTGCTTACAAGTACTTGGCAAACAGCACTCAGGTAAGGTTTGCTTCAGGTTGGTGTGTACCAGTAGCAGAATTAGACCAAAGGTTCAATTATCTATTCTGAAACTATACTGTCAGCTAGTGCTGGCATTGATTTGAGGCAAACAGAGGGAAAAAACCAAAAAGTATGTCATTTTCATTCAAATATTATGCATTGTGTTCAACTTTTTTTAGTGTGGCTGATGGGTGATTTATGGTATTACCTTTCTAACCATTTTTACATGAGAGAGCCCAGAAACATGAATTTTCATCAAAAAGTCTGGTAGGATGCACATTGGCACTCTAAGGTGCAGTCACAGCCTGAGAGAGTGACTCAAGCTATGTATGAAATGCATTGATTTTCACCTGGAAGAGGCTGGAAACTCGTTTAGACCTATTTTTCAGGTGGCAGACTATACATTTCAGCGAACACACTTTCACTGAATTCATCAAAATGTTCAACTTTGTTTTATATTGACTCATTCAAATTTTTAAGTCCATGAACTTGTATGCATGGCAGAGGAGTGTCAAATGTGAATATTGCTGGTGATTGCTTCAAGAAGTCAAGAGTGGGTCTCACACTATATTCCTGTGATCCTCTTCAGTTGCTTGTCCTTTTCTTCAAGAAGCCTCTGAGGTTTCTTAGTTGGGGTCCCAACTGCATGTTGAGCAATTTCTTTGTCTGTCCTGGCAAGCTCTTTTCCAATCACATCCATGAACCTGTACATTGTTGGATGGTTCTTGGATGCAACATCTGCCTTTCAATGAAGCTTTGACAGAATTGATCAATCTGAGCTTCATTTGGCAGGGCACAATTGCAAACGTTCCATAGAGCTAAGAGCTTGTCCTCTAAGTCTCCCTATTGGGCACCTCCCATTGATGTAACTTTCCCTGATGTATGGCTGATGCTTCCTTGATTGATGGAGAAAGTGATATCCTCGCCATTTGCTCTGTTTCCCTATGCTAACTACTCCCTGTGTTTTGGTGAATGTTAAGAGTATTCTGTGAACCTTCCATTTCAGTGAATTGATGTCATTGAGGAATGGTAATTTGGAGAGTCAATCATTCGGAAAATCAGCCATTAGGCAAATCGACCCTTTGGCCAGAACAACCATTTAAAGAAATAGACTTCAGTGGATAGTTATAGACCTCTAATTTTTCCATGGAAAAGAGACCAGAAGTTCAATAACATGTTCAATGCCATCATGCAATACAGATCTAGGCATACCAAACCTTTTATTTACAATATGTATATTGTTGCTTTAGAGCTGTTGGAAACTCATACTTCTTAATGGAAGTGAGAGTTGTACTGGTTTAGAATATGTTTATGCATCCATGTGTTTCTTTTTGGGGGGGCATCCACACGAACATCATGAAAACTTTATAGCAAATGGTGTCATATATGCCTGATACCAATGGTTGCAGATGCATGGGGACAGCCGTACTTAAATGTGATCGATGTTCTTGCTCAATTATTTGAATTTCTGATTGCTGTGTTTATTGCAGCATTCAAACATTAGAGGCAATAAAGCATCCATTGAATGGACTGTATAAACTATTTTGCCTCTAAAAAAAATTGTTATAGAACCTGATGGTAATCATGTTCTCATTTTCCTTCCCATCCACATAGCCGAAGTTGGTTTTGATGAGGGAGAGGTTGAGTGTGGCACTGGGAATGGTGACACAGCAGCCTCAATCCAGGGCAGTAGAGAAGAGAGGAAGTATTGGCCGTGTTCGTACATACTCTTCCTCCTCCACCTCATCCTATTATCAATCAATGGGTGTTGATTCTTATTATCAACCTCCCCCTGCTTCAGCTTCAGTTTCCTCCACTGCTCCACCTCCTGCATCTTTGCACCAGGTTCCTGACATTCTGCATCTGAGTAGGTGATGTGCATTGAGCAGTGAAGCCAACAAAATAAAGTTGACTTTAAAAGACCAGTAGACATAGTGATAGTTACACAAATGCTTAATTCGTATTTTCATCCTGTATGACTTAGAATTCCTTTTTTCTCATGACTTCCTGCTGATTTTTTTTCCACAGGGCATGAACCAGAGCCCAACTCCCACTCATTCTGCTGGGACTTCCAAACCTCAGATCAAAGGTGTGTTTTCTGGTTTATTTGCATTTTTGTACTAACACTACTGTGACTGGATTTGTTTGCTTCTTTCAAGTTGTTAAAAGTCAATCCCTAACATTCTTGAAAATTGCAGTATAGTTCTTGTGAGAGCAATCAAAGAGACCCATGACAAGGACATTGTGATAATCCTATCAAGGTGCTCCATTTGTGGCGGACCCAAGTGTGAGCTTCCAGTCGTCATATAATGCATATGCACCTCAGGCAGTGCCAGGCAGTCTTGGGACATACCCAGGTCCAACTGGAGGAACATGGGGAGGGAGCTTGAATGCCACTGGTTCTACCCAGGGACAGCATCCTATTCCCCCCAATCCTGGCTTCATTCCTCCTCCTTCAGCCACTGCAACATACTCAGGTTAATCTCGCCACTCTACATCCAGTAATTGTCATGATTACCTCCTTTTTCTTCCAAGCTCCAGGAATGAAAATATGTTTTTACATTGGCTTTTGTGCTTTCCCTAAGCTCCAAAGTATTATTTATGTTGTACATGAAAGTGCTGGAATTTACTTGCACTATGAATGACTGTTAAAACTGTTCACAAAATTTGCTGCTGACTTACATGTTCTGTTCATGAAAGTTAAACCTTATTATTTGCAGTAAAATTTCCAAGGAAATGTTATAAACTTGTTAATAGCTCTAAACCTAAACATCCCATGCACTCATGAATGAGTCAGTTATTCAGCTTCAGACCCCAGAAACAGGAAGTCTTTTGGTGAATTTGTTTGACAAAGTTACAATAAATCAAGTGATTGCAACTGAGAGGTTGAGTATTTTGTGATGCCTGATAAATTTGTGATGCCTTTGTGATCTGATAGCTTGAGTATTTTGTGATGCAAATAGCTTGGAGCTACAATAGTTCTTCAGTAGTCACTGATGACATGCATGCAGGATATGGCATGGGAGGAGGAACTGGTCCAGGATCTCAGGCATCTCAACTCCCCTCTCTTACTCCTCCATCTTCAGCTTTGCCCTCTGTCACATCATCTTTTCACCCTCTTGCTTCAGGATGGAATGATCCTCCCACACTACGGACTCCGCAAAAACCGAAGGTTAGTCTCAACATTGTGCCCTGTTCTTTTGGTACATGACAGGATATTGCTCTGGAGCTCAATATGCAATTTACTGCATGGATACTTTTTTTTCATGGGTGTTTTTTTATGCAACCAAGATACTTGCATCAGAATTGAAGGTTTTGAGCTTCCATGTGAATATCCGATTAGAAGTGGTGAATCCCATCAGGCATGAGAATAAGAAGGGGTTATATAGTTACCCTGTTGTTGTCAAGCCCTGGAGTAGGTGAATACTGCAAATACATTAACTACTTCTATAGAAGTCTTGTATCTTACATAACTAAAACAACTTGACCTAGCTTTAATTTGCCTTATTGTTTTTTTTTTAGGTGTTATTTGTCCTGTAGCCAAAGTATGGGTTATCTCTGATGCCTTTCATGTCAAAAGTTTATAATATTATTAATCTCTTATTTAATTGTGATATTAATCAATTAAAAAAAGTGATTTTGCATTTTGTTCACGATTGTTAGATTTTGAGACTCATCCTGGATCCTGAATTGGAACTGCATGGTGGCTCTGTGTTTTGAGCTTGAATAGGCAGTTTTTTTTGTTCACACCATGCAATCGTTTTCATTGAATTGCTTCGTATGAAAGCAATAGATCTGAAATTTCTGGACACTTGGAGATACAAGGCAAAGCAGACCAAATATATACATTTAAAGTTTATTTAAAACAAGTCTGATTAAGAAAAAAATGCATTCTTAAACATAAACAAGAGAGAACACTCACTTTTTTTAAAGCATAGTTTTGCTTTTTTTTTTATGTAAATCTAGGACTACCCTGACTATTTTTCAGTGATCTACCACTGGATCTCTTTTATGGTAAGCATAATTATTTATATCACCTAAGAGCTGCAAGGTGTCCAACTCAACATATATATTCTTAATCTTAATAGGAAATAATTTAGAGTTTCTGCATCAAATGTGATTAGAGTGAGAGGATTCCAAATTTGCTTACACTTACTCCACCTTACTTTACAGAAAATTTTTGTTACTGTTCTGTTATACCTGTTCACAATTCTTCGTGCCAAAACTTTAGCTTTTCAAGAATGCTATAAACAAAATTCTAAAGTCCCTGTTGTACTACAGTACAGTCTGCAATTATATTAATGATGATGCTGAGGTATTTATTGGCAGACCCAGGGAAACACTGAGCCACCAACTCCAATCACAATGCCAGTGCTGCAGCCTCCAGGAACTCTTCCACCCCTCCCACCTGGTGCTCCAGGGTCAAACCCCATGATGCCAGGGATGGGGATGGGGATGGGGATGGGAATGGGAATGGGAATGGGAATAGGATCAGGAACAGGAATGGGAATGGGGACAGGGATGGGAATGCCTGTGGGTCCTGGCATTGGGGCTGTAGGGCCTCCCCCGTCTTTCAATGTGAGTCAGCCCAATGTGCTTCTTGTTTTCTTTCCTTTTCATTCCTTGCATTGTGGTTGTACTCTTGACCATTAGCAGCAAAGTACAGTGAGTGGGGTAAGCATGGGTCAAGAAGTGGTTCCTTCTTCAACACCTCCCCCACCAGTGGCACCCAATCCTGTTCCTTTCTCTGCCCCTACTCAGGCTCCTCCCAAACCCATCCCAGCTGAGCATCAAGTCCTTCATGATGTCCTTCAGGGACTCCTTGACCAGTGCCTTATTGTCACCACTCATCCTGTAAGTTCTCCCAAAGTTATTTCTTGTTTCCTCTGAGAGGAACATCTCAATGCAGAACTTTTTATCCATTCCCATTTTTATTCCGACTTAATTTTTTCTCAGCAAATGAAGCGAAAGCTGGATGATGTGCGAAAGAAACTGGAAATCTTGGATGAGAAACTTCGTAATGAAGAGGTCAGGAATCTCATGAAACTAGAGTCTAAGGCCTGAATGCTGAAACCTCCTTTAGTTTTTGGTCATTTAAAAATACATGGACTCCTTTGGGAGAAAAAGAGCTTTTTAGTTTAAAGACCCCTTTATTTCTTCGAAATGGGGTTTGTGCATTCAGGTCTAAATCTTCTTGATGTTAGCCGAGTTGACCTTCGTGTGAGACTTATTTTGGATTGATTCCAGCTTGGTCCAACAACATTGGAGGGGTTGCATCAACTGGTGGGAGGAGTCCGGACAGGCGATTACCCACAAGCCCTAGCCATTCATTCTCAACTTGTGGATTCAGGTTCCTTTGCCACTTTATCAGCCTTCATGCCTGGTCTCAAGAGCCTCCTCCAGGTTGCCCGTCAGATGGGCATCTACGTCCATTGAGATGTCTGTGCTTCATACGTTCATATGTTTGATGACCCCCCCAGAGTGCAGAGGGAAGAAAGGACCTCAACAGCCTTCATCTTTGGGAGCATTTGCTTCCATTGTGTCGACTTTCTGCCTTGCATATTGCAGCAGGTTACTGTATCTAGCCTATATCATATGCAAGTTTCCTCTCGTGATACAAATTAGGACTTGGGGATCTGTCCCAGTAAGTCTGAAAAACCAGGGGCCTTCAAGTTGCATAAAGTGCATGCAATTCACTTCCTCCTAGGGTCATCCCCATGATTGAATTCTGGTTATCTGCACAATTGGAGTCTATTTTAAAAATCTTATGAGATCTAGTACATCTGTTTAATGTATTTTCCCAGTTCTCCTTTTTCTCTCATTTGCTGCCTTCATTTATTTCCTTTTTCTCCAGATATTTATTTTTTCCTAAGCTCATGATGAGGTATGCATTTGCATGATTTGTGGTAATTGGGTTTTCAAGAGGAGGATTTTGGCTTCAAATAAAGTTATTTCCTGTTCACTTCTCTTGCTGTTCTCAGTGCAGTCGTATTTTCCTCTCTATCCCAGGTTAGAAGAGTAGAAAAGGTTGGGCCACATCCCAGCGGGGGGTGGAGCTCGAGAGCCAATGACGTCACTGGTATACACTCTCCTTGGCTGACTGATAAAATCTCATTTTCCCAGTCTATGGGCCCGTTCCTCGCCTCTGCTAAACTTAAATCTAAATCTAAATCTAAATTTTAGGCTAAAACTTAGTCTAAAGGGTCATGGTGAAGAATAGACTTTTTGCTTTTAGACTGCTTTTAGATTTATGTTTAGCAGAGGCGTGGAACAGGCCCTATTTCTCCTTTGTTAAAAATGTCATATCAGTTAGTTTCTTCTTGCCATATTACCTTGTACTTTGCGCCTCCATTCTATTGCGCTTGAACGATTGCATCTCTAGATGTGGCACTGGGAAAGGTTCATAGCATTCACAGATGCCGATCATGTGCAGTAGCCGCCTGCAAGAACATCTGATGATTTTAGTCTTGGTCGAGCGTTCGTAGCGTGAGGACGTGTTGGAGGATACTCTCGAGGTTCTGTCAGCTAAGTCGTGAGTTAGTTGTTACCTGGCTACTTTGTAGCAGTATTCATAAGTTTTTCTAATAGCTACCTCCAACTTCACATTAGATCAGTATCAATCAGCTTAATTACTTTAAGTATTAGCTCATTACTCGTAGTATTCCTTTTACTACAAGGACTAGGACAGTACAGTCTTACCGGGTTACAACTAGTGTGAAGTACTGCAAAGTATAAGTCTAAAGCAGTAGGAGTGTCAATAGGGATCAATAACATTAAGTAAGATGCCTAGGATGTGTAGATGCGTTCGTTGCGGGGATTGGGTAGGTGGGACTAGTGAACGAGAGGTATGCCAGGTATGCAGAGTCTGTAGCTTGGAGGAGCGACTAGGGGAGCTATCGGGAAGGCTCATTAGCGTGGAGGAGGAGATTAGGGGG
>CAJPEV010001486.1:23105-64954 GCA_905338385.1 Darwinula stevensoni
AAACCGCAGGTGCGGCTCAGGTCGAGACAGGAATTCTTTACTTGCAGAGTGGTGAACGCGTGGAATGCGTTAGATGACGAAGTAGTGGCTGCCCCTTCTGTGACTATCTTTAAGAAGAAACTAGATGCTTTCATGGACAGGCAAAAAGGTGGGGGGCAATGTTGACGTAGGTACTAGACAGTAAGCAATTAGGATAATCAAAAAAAAAAATTATTTAGCGTTAAGAGGGTTAGGCCTACCCTAAAATTAAGGAACGCTCGACCTCGACACGTGATATCGAAATGGGCGAAATCGCCTCTTGATATCACTAACTCTCCTGACTCCTGACTCCTGATGCGGTGGAAACGCGCGGAATATGAAATTCCTGAAGTGGACTGAGACAAGGATCCCAAAACAACCCTTTAGGGTCGATTGTTATCTTTCGCCGAAATCCATCTACCGCAATTTAAGGGATATTTTTTATTGAGCGATTGGTTACGAAATGAGGAAATGCTTCAAATAATTTCATGACATCGGAGGAAAACCAAGGGCGAGAATGGAGCAGTCGGGGCAGGTGTACACCAGTGACGTCATTTGCCCCAGGGCTAGAACCGCCATTATTAGGGGCTTCGCTTTCGACCCAACCTTATCTACTCTTCTAACCTGGTCTCTATCCAATACGTTTCTGTTCAACTGCAACGTGAGGAAATTGTGAGTTGTTCATTAACCAATTCAAATTAATCAAATTCAATCTGCGCCTCCCAATAATCACTACTCGTATAACGAAAAAACTCCGTAGACAGCCAAGCAATATTGATGCTACTGCACAACCCGATCTCTACAATTCCTTATCCCGTCGGCAGAGTAGGTTAAACGTAGCAGCGTGTATGACGTGCGTCGGTAAAATACCTATCGTCGTGGTTTTGAAAGATATGCAACGAGAATTTAAAGGGAACCTAGACCTAACGACTTCATGAAATTGCCCTTTGAGGTGTACAGTATGTCGACTGCACGTCTTCAATTCGGGAAGTTTAGGCAGTTTCATTCAGGGAGAGAGGAGGTATGGAGGGAAGGTGACAAAATGGAATAATTGCGAAACTCATCTTGTCCGCCGTCAATTGAGTCATAATATGGAGCGTGGGAATTGACGTGAATTTCGCTATTGATCGGCATTTTTAGCATCTCCAAATCTCACCCTTAATGGATGCTGTCCTGATGGGTCGTCAATTCTCTCGATGCCAATGTCAAGTGGATTTTTGTTTAAAGGATTTTTCAGTGTTGGATATGCATACGCCCGTGGAAGCATCTACGATACGCGTCTTACGACGCCGCCAAAATTGAAGTCGACGATAAAGAAAATAGATTAATGGAACCGGAAGAACGGACGTTCTTCAGGTTTATATCCCCCTGCAAGTCGTGTCGTTTCCGTCGACATGAAAGTATGTCGAAACGCGAATGATTTTTCGCCTTAGAATCACAATTACCTAATTTTCCAGGACTCGTTGGATTTTGGAAAAAATAAAGAGAATAACTAATTAATTTCGGCTTGACATTTCTTGCCTGTCTTTAGTTTCTATCATTTTCCCGGCACTTTTCTCCCTACAGAACATAATTACTTCTCCCCCTTGCTCTGAAAGTACTTCAGAAGGCCAAAAAGAACTGAATCTCGGACGACATTTTCTTTCTTTTAAAATATCCTTGAACTCGAAAGGTTGTTAATGCTTCACCACGAGGGAGCAATAAGGACACCAAACGCGAAACGTTTCAAGATATCTATTCGGATTTTCCATGCCAATGGGAGATTTCTGGGTCACTGGTTTAATCGACCCAGCCGATCCTAACCGATCTACGCCCAACATCAGTCGGCAGCGTGCTTCGTGACCATCTTCTATCGGAGTATTTTCCAGGGCTGAATCCTTCCGGATGTATTCTTCAGACAAACACGGATGAGGGAGAAAGTGATATATTATTTTACATTTGCGGCCGCGTTGGCCGCGTTATTTCGCAGGTACCAAAAGGACTCGAGTCGAAAATTGTCTCACTCGTGTCCCATAACTACGATGGTCACGCGTCTGAAGCCCTCGTGCACCGAAGTGCTTGATTCGCTTCGTAAAAATTCGCCATGCCATATTTTTTATAGTTGGTTCATGCGGTTGGAAAATCGGAGAACTTTTGCGTCCGTTTCCTGTAACACTTTTGAGGAAATACGAATGAAGAAGATACAGAAAAAAAGGTTGATCGCAAACATCTCTCTGATATGCATAATAGGTGTTATTTCATCTGGTGCGAATCGTGTAGTAGATACTGTAGCGTATTTTGCAGGAGGGAGGGGCAAAAACAGTATCTGCCTTGAAAAGTACCTAGCGTAGCCCTAGAAGCTTTTTTTTCGCCTGAGAACCTTCATTCAGCACTCCCCTCCCCAACTGGCTGGGAAACCCCCTTCCTGCTACCCTGTCCACCCCTTGGTTCGTGAGCCAAAATGCGCTAGTGAGTAGATGCTTATTCCTTTTTTTAAATGCAGACTTTGGAAGATTCACTCTGCTATGGTTTGCGATCGTTGTGTTGCTCTACGTCGGTGTTTTTAGCCTTTTTTTTATCGGCAACACGCTTATCACTGTGATTACTGAAGTTTTCATCATTATAACCTTGGAGACCACCGCGTGTTTTGGTTCACGAGCCAAGGGGGTCAAGGTAGAAGAAAAGGGGCTGCTAAGACGATTATTGAAGGATGGGGGGGAAGGGGAGGGATTCTGAAGGGAAATTTACGGTACGGACTTGCGGTGTCCTTGGTTGCAGGGAGAAAAGAGAAATATTTTTTCCCTCACCAAACTGAAATCTCGCGGCAACCCGAGCTTTGCTGACGGCACGCCGATTTTGAAACCACTGTTTCAAGTACAGTATTATGACCCACAAGGTCAGAAATATACCTGAATACTGAGGAAAAAAGGATAATAAGCTGTTTTTTTTTCCATGCAAGAAAATTACCATTCAGAGTCCCGCTTTAAATGGTGATCAAGGCATGCCGTCAATTGCATATCCTCCATATTATCTTCTTGAATACTTCATGAGATGAAGATTTAGAGGATGATCCATCCAGAGCAGATGGGAACTCCAATTCGAATATCATCACACTTCATGAGCCTTGAATAGTCAAAACTAGTCGCGCGATGGACAAAAAGGATCAACTGCAATCTGCGTCACTTCTTCCACTGATATGCTCGATAAGGCATACCGAGAGTATGCAGTAAACTCTGACCTCATATTTCCACTTCTTTTGAGGAATAGGGCGGCATCACGGCATCGTTCGGATTGTTCCTCATGCCACGACTGTCTGTGCAGCACGTGTCAGCAGAACTGTGTTCAGGATGCCTTTTCAGATTGGAGGTTGGGATGCGATAAGGTGAGTTCATCTTCTGGAAATGGCAGCTCGTGGGTCTTGCTGTAGGATAGGCCAACGACGTAGACGGAAAACGAGAGGCTCAGGCCTCTCCTTCAGCCTCTCGTGGTCCCTCTCCCTCCCGCCGCGTCTGTCTCTTCGCGAATTCCCCCCTTTCCCAGTACTTCACCTAAGATTTTGATGTTTTAGACCCCCGTAGAACCTCATTGGTCCTCCATTGGTCCCCCGTAGAACCTCCATTTTATGGCTACATTAACGTAATATTTTAAAATATTAACCTTTTGTTGCATGGTGTCCATGTTTGTAGACATATTCTACAGTAGTAGTAATTCTGCAGCCCCATTCTCCAAAACTTTCACTAAAACATCATTCCCATATTTGTAGACTTCTTAACTATCAGAATAAAATCAGAGTCGATGTACCCTGCCACTCTCTTGTATCTCCCAAATGTTTTCTTTTACTATATCATCCTTGGGTGGCGACAAGTGAGGGCCTCCCTCATCATTTAATTTAATATGCAAAGAGTGATTTTTTGAATTTTCGAAAAAGCACTGGAATGCACTTCCGAGAGAGCAAACTTACATGTGGATCAACAACATGTTCCTCACGGGAATATTACTGGCTAATGTAATTTTTAAACTTGTTTGTCCACATATGTGGACATCGTGCATTTTGGGAAACCGAATGTCATGAACGCCACATTTGAACATTGTGCATGTCTAGGCAGAATGTAAAGCCTATTGCTGTCAGGCACCTGGCAGAGGCCCTGGACATCTTATTTGAATCATCCTCTCCCATTCATCCTCTAAAAATGAATCCTTTCTGGTAGTCCTTTTTTTGCTTGTGTCTTGTTTTGTTTTCGGGTAAATATACTCATTGACAAAGGAAAAGCACGACCAAGAAGGAGTTGGGCGATCCTAGAGTAATTTGGTACACATGCTCGTACTCGTGTACCATGAAATCGATTAAAGTTTCTAGGTTGTGGAATGGATGTTCATGAAACAGGGTCAAAAAGATATCCAATTTAAAAACGACCATGGGGTCTTGCTAATCACCATAAACAGCGCCTAAAATATATTTATTGATGAAACGAAAAGGGAGGAAAACTCCTAAACATATGACGAAAACTCAAGCAAAGCTTCGAGGTCATGAGATATGCCAGTTCAAAGATAAAAATTGGCAAAGGTCCTAGTAGTCCAGGAAATGGGCGGCGCCATTGTAGGTGCCAGTTCGCCTCTCTCTCAAGCCGTTTCACTATGGGCCCGCTGTCGAGGGTCAAACTGTGAGGCAGTGTCACGATGAAAACTCCGAAGGCAATTCGTTTTTAGATTGTTCATCGATTCAGACTAATCGGGATGGATGCATCAGCTGTATGTATCAAGTTGATGCAAGGTAAGTATTTTTTCAGTAATTGTGTTGCTAAAGGGAGATTATGACAAGATTT
The DNA here is from genome assembly GCA_905338385.1 of Darwinula stevensoni. NCBI lineage: Eukaryota > Metazoa > Arthropoda > Ostracoda > Podocopida > Darwinulidae > Darwinula > Darwinula stevensoni. The sequence continues at coordinate 27,926 of CAJPEV010001486.1, forward strand.
GCAGCCATTATCTCCTGTAGTTTGCTTTTATGCAACAAAGGGTTAATGGCCATGCGTACATACGAAATTGGACCGTGAATCATGACACCAGCTGCATGAATCCCATTATATCAATCACTGCCAGGGGAACCCCGGGGGCAGGAGAGAGTAGCGAGAACATCTGGCAATGCTGAACACATTTGATGACGAAGCACCGAGTCCTCTTCTCATGGGGATTATGCCCAGTCAATTCGCTTCATTGTGTGAGGCTGCCCATTCCCTTTCAACTCTTCCATCTCGTTTCCTGCGGATTAGAGCTATGGAGAGGCTGACCTAGGTAGGAATCTTGAAATACGCATCCTCTGATTCATCTTCGAAAGCGGAGAAGCCCGGACCGACCAGCTCAGTAGCAGACAGGCATTCTCCCAAGCTTTTTCGTGTCATTACTGGCTTTCAGTACCTGATAAATTTTCATTAACTCCAACAAGGGAATCCATAGATTAATCTGGGAGGAAGCATTCCACAAACTATCAAGTAGCTCAAATAAAGTGAAAATTACTTTTACTACACAGTAGCTCTTGATGTTGTCTTTCATACTTGATCCTGGTTAGGTTCCTCCTAAGGTGCCTACCCTCAAGGTAGATAGCATATAATCTATCTACCTTGTCTACGTTGAAGAGCCGCCACTGTCTTCCGCATGGATTTACGAGTCCATGTCTCCTTACCCTCAACTAGAGTGATTACCGCTTTTGTGGCACTCAAAAGTATTCTGTTTACTGAACGACGCTGCGTGCGCAGTTTAGATTGACCCAGCACGGCTAAGGTATCAAGGTAGTTTAGTGGTATCAAGAGGCGATAGCACCCATTTGGATACCACGTGTCAAGGTCGAGCGTTCCATAATTTTAGGTAGGCCTACTCCTCGTAAGGTAGCAATGCCCCTTTAAAACTAATTTGGCGAGTTCCAGTAGTGTAAATCAACCCTGTATATCAGGTTGGAGGCCTCGAGAAACTATTTCAATTTCATGCATACTTTGCTTAAATTATGTTAATTAGGTATCAATATGGCCGCCGTGAGTGAAAAAAATTGCGATATTTCAAACACGATACATTAGAAATCCTTGAATACAAATTGGATGAAATTCACATATATAATAAATGACACCATAAAGCTTGGAATGACGGAGCAATTTGATGGAATTCCTTCAAAAGAAAAATATTCGATTAAAATAATTTATTCCACTATTTTGACCTGCTTATTATTAATAATTGCTTATTAATTATGTATTAATATTCTGATTATCAAAATCGCGTTCACCATATCTGGAAATTCAATCGTCCTTCCACGACCACCGATGCAAAGAAATTTAGTGCAAAAAATCATACAGATATCTCTACTAAGTCCTGAGATATCGTGCTCAAGAGCCATGTACTTGGTGAAAATGGGTTTTCAGAAAATCAATTTGGGAAATAAATTTTGAAGGCTGTCATATTTGCCGCAAAGGTCATCGAAAACTACGGAACCTACCGACTCCGTGGAATGAAGCACCTAGGAGTGGAATCCAGAGTGAAATATTGGGTGGATTTTTGAACCATAGGCTTCTACAAAAGTCATGACGGAATTTTAATTTTTCATCTTTTCAAACATTTGGTATCCAAGGGCCAAAGTCTGTGCTACGGAGATGTAATTAAGATAATACTACACTAATTAGTCAAATTTACAACTAATTAATTAAATTCCATTACTTTTTCCATAGGAAAGCAATCTTCAGTGTCTGAAGTATTGTTTGAGTCAATTTTTTTTGCGAACAGATTTTTTTTCGAGAAAAAAATATATTTTTCATGGGGTATTGCTACCTTAAATCTAAATATTTTTGTATTTTTTTGTGATTTTTTTCTTAAAGCATATCCTAGTTGCTTACTACCTAGTCCATTAAGTCAACATTGCCCCCCTTTTTGCCTGTCCATAAAAACATCTAATTTCTTCTTTAAAATAGTCACGGAAGGGGCAGCCACTATGTCGTTATCTAACGCATTCCACGCGTTCACCACACTGCTAGTAAAGAAGTCCTGTCTCGACCTGAGCTGCACCTGCAGTTTACGCAACTTGAGTTGATTACCTCTCGTTCTCTTGCTGCCATCAAACTGGAAGAACCTACCACACTCGACATGATCCATTCCTTTAATTATCTTGAAAGTCTGGATGAGATCGCCCCTTCTTAACCCTCTCTTGAGCGAGTACAGTCCCAGCATTTCTAAACGCTTCTCGTACGGAAGTCCCTTAACCTCCTTTATCATTCTTGTGGCCCTCCTCTGTACCCCCCCGAGCGCCAACAATTCACCCTTGTTAGAAGGCCTCCAAAACTGGAAGCAATATTCCAACTGGGGGTTTTACCAGCGCCACAGTTGGAGTATTGCATCCAGTTTTGGATGCCTACAAAGGCCTAAAACTAAGCGAAAATAATTTACAAAGCATGTGATTGTGAGTTTTATGGCATGAATTTTGCGATCAAGAGCTATTGAAGTCTTACGTCTATTGCGCATTTCGTATCCTTTGGCATTTGTCAATATCAGTGAAAATTGACTGGCCGAACTCTTTGGCAACACTGTACTCTCCAGTTCGTAATGGCGCAGCACATAATGTAAGAAGTTTTATGCCCAAGCTGGCTAGTCAGGAAAGAGTTCGGATGGACCGCGTGCGTTATTTGGATCATTGCGTTGGCCTTGGCCGCGTTACTCTTCAGCGAATCTGATTGTGACTCCATTCATTCTATCAGAAAGTGTTGGCTACCAACAGTATTTTAAGTGGTTCCGAGGAAAATAGAAAACTTACGAAGTCCATTCGACATTCGAATTCAACAAGTTATGAAGGTCTATGGCTAATGTGTTTGGCACACCTTGACAGGCCTAACTTAGGATGGAGCCACATTCGACAGCATATTGGCTTTCTACTCAAACTAAATACCGAAATGGAATTGCTTTTCAGGCCTAACGTCACTGACTTGTTTAAGCAAAGCGTAACCCATGAACCTGCAGATAAAGATTAAGTTCTTCTCACTCCTTAAGTCAAGGTAGTTTCCATTCGCATGATGTCACCTTTCATATACTTCCATACCTTGCTATTTGTTTGACACTCAGTATTTCCTAACCTGTATTATGGGCCTTTGGTGTGAAGGCTAAGGCAAATCTGAAACTTTGCAGTATTTTATATTCTGGAAGGCTATCTTGTTGTGCATAAGGGAGACTATTGTGATTTCTCATTCCTTTATGAGACTCCTGTTTAATGACTTGAGTAACAAAGAGTGATAGTAAGTCCCATGTGCTTCTGAATAAATATGCTCTTAACAAGGGTGATGAATGTGACTTGCAGATGCCTCTAAGTGAAATTGCAACTACTCTTAGAACATGTATAAGTTCTTACAAACTGACTCCTGCTATCCCTCTGATGTCTGATCTACCCATTCTGGTTGAACCAATTAAAAATTTAAAATAATATGTATTTCTATAACCCATTTTATTAAAATTTATTTAAGGTGAACAAAGAAATAAACTTTTAATCATCTAAGATATCCTGATGAAATGACAGGAAATGTGTTCCACTCTGCTGTATGATACCCCAAGGATTCCTGCTTTCTCATTGGTGATAAGCTCCTTATTACATTCAAGTTGTGAATTGTTCAAGGGCCAAATGCAAACGTAGGGTTTATGAGCATGAATGGTGTTTATCTTTTGTTACAGATGCTGAAAACAGAAGTGGCTGCTGATTCATTGTTGCTTGTGAACGTGTAGTTGGGTGTCAGTTTTAAAGCAATGGGCACCATGGAAAACTTTAATCTGAAGTGGAATTCCCATTATACCGAAGCATTTGGTGCATTTCAATCCCTGCGAGGGAAAGAACTGTTAGTGGATGTCACCCTCTCTTGTGAAGGAGAAAACATTAAGGCCCACAGGCTGGTACTTTGTGCATGCAGTTCTTACTTTGAAAAACTATTGGGGGATTCTTCAGCCATTCAATACCCAATAGTTTTCTTCAAAGAAACTAAGCTTGAATACCTCAAGCTTGTGATTCAGTTCATGTACCAAGGAGAAGTGGAGGTGCCAAGCACAAAACTTACAGACTTCCTAAATGTAGCTGAGGCCCTGGAAATCAAAGGTTTGAAGAAAGGGGGTTCAAGTCCCTCAGAACCTGAACCCTTTTCTAGTCCACAGGCAGAGAATGAGAAAATGGCATTGCCTGCCTCAACACCTGAGGAGAATTTTTTTGAGCCAGATGACTCATCACACAATATCCTTGAGTCCTTGGCAGGGAAAAGGCCTAGACTCCAGTTCAATCGGGAACTCACTGTCCAGCCTCTTCCTCCTGTACCTGATGATGAACCAGTAGCCAGCAACAGTATTGTTCCCCCTGTAAGTTCTTCAGGTTTTGATGGAACTAATCAAGATATTTTGTTGAGGGCTCTATCTTTTTTCCCTTTTGTTACATTTAGATTTTTGAATTTATATTCATATTAATCAAATATATCCTAGAAAGTAGAGTTAGGATAGCTAACTTTGTGGATTATATCTTACACTAGGGCATAGCAATTGTAAGAAAGAAACACATCTAAATCTAAGTTTAAATTTAAATTATGTCTTTTCATTTATTAGAAATAGGAGTGTTTCTTTAAAATATCGTTAAGTTTTTACTTTTCCCCTCAGCTCTTCTCCCCAGTGTATGGTCATTGGATGATGAAGGATATGACAATAAATATGCAGAGCAATGTGAAAAAATTTGACCAGGGACTTCTTTCAGCCCTTTTTAGCAACTCAATTAATCTTCCTTTTGTAAATGCATTGAAGCTTTTGCTGGTGTACCCATTGAAGAATTCAACCCTTCTCATCACAGAGAGTAATGATGCACACTCCTCAGAGTTCTATGTGATGTATCAAAGCAGAATTTGGCAGAGCATCAAATATTCAGCCATGGTCAGAGGCCAAATGCAAAATTATTTGGTAGCTAGCGTAGATTTTTGGCCCAGGAAAAAGAGATGCATGACAGGAGCAAACATTATTATTTAGAACCTAGGTTTTTTTCAGAGGTAGTTTGCAGACACTCAAATATCATTGCAACATGAAGTCAATGCTCTAAGTTGCATTTGGCAATATTTTACATATCCCATCAAGGTGAAAGGTATTTCCCTTTCCTCTTCCAGGACTATTTCACCTTCAAGAGCCAGAAGAAATGAAAAAAATTTCCCATCATGTCACCAAATGCTACTTTTGCAAAATAGTAAACTTTTTTCAGGTTTCAGTTATTCTGAGTTTAGTTTCCTGGGAATGTGTACATGGCTTCTGATATTTAAAGAAGAGTGGAGCAGAATTTGTAGTGGGAATTATGACTGATGTGTTTTGTAAATGTGTTTTGTAAATTTGAAGTTAAGAGAATTCAATATTCTGCCAAGTTTGTCCTTGTAACTGACTAAATATCTGAATGTCAAATACGAAGTATACAATTTTTTTATCTCTAGTATTTTTCTGTGTCTTAGGCACCTACCTTGAAAGATCCATGGACAAATTCATCATTTTAAAACATAATGTGGGAAATATTTAATAGCTTGAAAAAATGTGGGTCCTACATCTTCCCAAGAGATGAAGTTTTTCAGACATCTATTGTTCTGTCACCCACAACAACATTTAGGCAAATTTATCAATCAGAAACTTTCATGAAAAGCTATCCTCTTTAGACAGGAAAGGAGAGCCTTTATGGTAGTTTATATTTACACATTGGAACATTCCACACATAATGAAACTAAATGGGGAACACATCTGCCCTTTATGTCAAAATACTGAAATTCTGATGCATTTCCTGATGGACTGTGAAGGATTGTCACATAAGGCAAAAATTTCTGGAAATGGCCTAACAAAACCATAACATGTCATTCTCTGAAAACCTGTTAGATACATTCACCCCTTTGAAGGCTGTTGGTTTCCTTTTATGTGAAGCAATTTTTTTCAAGAAAGCCAACATAGACAAGTATGTTCATATTGTTCCTGGTGCCTATGATATGATGTCCATGTTTGTTTCATTGTTTCTCATGTCTTTGTTCTTTGTTCATGTTTGTTTACCCTTGGTAATTAAGTTGATTATGCACTCTAGGTTGACTAATTATAACCTATTCTTCAGTTTATTAATTTAGGGTGGACTCTTATTTAATTGTTTGTTTGCATTTATTTTTTACATGGTAGATGAGTAACAAGTCACAGGATGATTCACTAAATGTTCCTTTGTTAAAAATCTCATTTATTTTTCTTCTTCAGCCCAAGACAGAACTTGTGGAAAACTCAATAGAACAAGAAGTTCTCAATATGGAGTTGAAACTTGAAGAGAACTCTGATGGAGCTGTGGATTCCCTTGATGATGATCTTGAGGTAAGACTAATTTTCCTTCAGAAACTCATTGAAGTAGGTTTTTGTTCCTTTGAAGCAGGCAGCATTGTGGGGGTACAGGAGGAAAGATTGTATTTGCAAAGCAAGTTATTCATCATGCAAGCAAGAGATGTTACTGAGGATGGGTGAACTAAAGCAGATCAAAATGACCTTATTTACTCTGCAGGAAACATATATAGGATATAGTCCAAAATAGATTGGTTGTTGTTTCTTTCTTATGTTATTTTCTATAATTTTTTGGCCAACTGGCATGATTAAAACACAATTTTTAGGGCTGACAATATCATAGAAGAGGGTGATCTTGTTTCTGAGAGGTTTTTTGAAACTTTTCCTACATTGTTTTTTCTGCTTAGATCCTTAATCTCAAGAACAACAATTTGTGGCAGGTCATGGTGTTGAGTTGAACAAAAGTCAGAAATTTGTTACTTTAGGCTGGAGTGGTTAGTTTGGTTACGTTTCAAGTTACTCATATTTTTTTATAAAAAAAAAGAATAAAATTGATACTTGGTCAGAACAGTTGGAGTAGATGAGGGGAGATTACATTTTCATTCATGCCTGCTTTCCTCTTGTCCCCACCACCATTATCAATCTCAGATTGTCCCTTTAACATGTTGACTGCCATGGCCATATTGGCCTGGTGACTTTCCTGGGCCAAATTAAATTTTTACATCCCTTGGAGAAGTTGAAACATGGGGCATACCAGTGTGCCCCATGGCAGTCACCCTGTTAAAGGACAAGGCTGAAAGTGAAAAAATCCTCATCTTGTTTATGTCCTGACATTGACCTTTGTGGCTGGAATTTCTGATGGATAAACTTAGATTGGATGCTTGGAACTTAGATGTACTACATTTGAGGTTTTCTTCTATCATTTGTTTAGTAGAAATTGGATATGATTTAAGTTATGCTTTTTTTTTTATTAGATGGGAGAAGCTTCATGGAAGGAAGAGGGCTATCCATTAGAAGTGAGTATGATGGGTGTCTATCCACCTCCTGGATCTTCCAGCATCCCGACTGACATCTCTGCGAAGGTGAGCCTTCGGTTATTTTCCAAATTGCAGTAGTAAATTACTGAAGTTTTCTGAGTTGTCTTTGAAGCAGACATACAATTTCACTGACTTGTGTCAGACTGTATCGCTTCTTCTATGTCAAATTTTTAAATTTTGTTCTAGAGGTTGGTTTGCTTAGTAATCTTCCTTTTTGCAGGTGTCAAATTTTTAGTTAAACATATCCTTTCCTCTAGAGGAAACTATTGATGACATCTATCCTTTCTGTATTGATTGCAAAAATACAATACAGGTGACTCTCATTATACGTAGGGGTTTGTGTTCCTGGAACTTTGTAGGGAGGAGGTAACCAGATGTATGGGAAAACGCAGATAATAAAAGCGCTTATAACGAGAGTCACTTGTATTCTATGGCATGAGGAGACCAGTGAAGAGCAGCTGTTCTGCTGACAGTGGAGTTCCTTATCCATTTTCAATTTCCAATTTCTTTATTGGAAAGTGGGTGTTCTAAAAGTCAGGGGCCTTTATTTTGTCTTACTATTATATTAAATATTATATTAAATGTATTCCTAAGTTTGAATACTTCATAGATCTAAGATCAATATTGGTTCCATTTGTGGTAATTCCATGAATACTCTGTTGAATTCCATGATGGACTCAAAACTTACTATGAGCTGAAATATGGGTGGGTCTCATGATGGAGCATCTATTATTATTTTCCTCTTAAGTGTTCTTTGTCTCTATGGTGGTTTTCTTTGTAAGCCAACATGAAAGGTAGAAGTTGACCCATGTATTATTGGTCTGGTGTATACCATTAAATATTTGCATTTTATATGATAGTCATAACATGTAAATCTTTTTTCTTTCAGGACTTGATGAACTTTGCCTATTCTGAGGAGGAGTTGGTGCAGCGTTTCAATCCAGACTCCATGACTCCTTCCAAGTTTGTTGCAAAGCTGATGACAATCCTGTGCAGCACTGAGGAGATGGCAAGTCATTCCCTTTGTGGGTATATGACTGGGAAGGATTTTAAGCCCAAACTGGATCCACACAAAGTTGAAGTCATTACAAGTGAGTGGACTTTGACCTTCCTTTCAACTAATGTAGGCTTTTCATCATGGTTTTACCAATATAAGTTTTTGACCTGCATCCCCATAACCAGTATTTGTTCATTGGTAGTCTGTGTTTTAGTTGTCTGATTTTGCAACACTGTTGGGAGGCTTAAGTGGAAAGATAGACCAATATTATCTTTCTTAAATCAATAATTCAGGTACTTATACTTGCAGCACAATATTAGCAAGTATTTCAAAATACAATATGAAGGCAAGAAATTCAAGTTGAGTTGCATCAGCAGATCTTGATTTATTTTAAAGAAAGAGCAACTTGTTCACATTTTCACCCAAGCCTGCATGACCTTTTGCCATTTGAATATTTTTCATTTCAGACAGATATGTATGGTGCACCTAAAAATTTCCTTGCCACAACCCCAATGGCAGGATATTTGCAATAATTTCACATTGTACATCTTGCACATATCCTCCTCCTTGACAATATTTTGTATCTGTGGGCCTTCCCTATGCTCACACTGCAGTTTAGACTGCACTGCTACACTTGGAGTCCCATTTTCTTTCCCACAGAATGAAGGAATCCCCAGACAGGATCAGAATTCTATCCTTATATCAATTGGGATTCCACTTCCATAGATCAGGAGAGTGAAAATAAGTATTGGAAAAAAAAAAGGAATTTTGGATTTCCTAAATTTTTTTTTCTGTACCCATACATGATCACATTCATGTGCTCTTGCCTCAAGGTAACCAAAGAATGTCTTTGTAACTGATCATGCCATCCTATGAGTGAAAACATGAAGGAACAGGATGATTAGGTGCAACAGAGAGGGTCGTATGGGCCCTAAATATTTTCATCATGCACTCTAGTATTAGTATTGACTTCGTTTCCTAGATTGCCTAAAAAGTACATTTCTGTCCTCTTTGTCAGAGTATACAATCCTGCTGTACCCATACGTGTCTGAGAGCCTCATCCGCCGCTCAATTCAACAAAAACTGAACAATGTGGACAAGTACATGAAGCAGAAGAGGAAGCAGGAGCTGAAAGGAGCTGGATCCAATGTGGGGACAATCCAAAAGATTCCCATTCCACCTGTAGGTGGGCCTTCCAACAGTGGCATCTCAGGATCCAAGATGTTCAACACCTTGGGAAGTACCCTCTAATTGAGGCCATGTAATCTGATGAAAGTATCAAGAAACGATGTGTCATGCTTTCTGTGCCATCTCTTAGGCTTATATCCTCCTCATTCAGCATCTTGTGTGACTCACACATCTTCTCTGACCTGTGATGTCTTCCCTTGTATGCTTCATGTTCATGGCTGGCATCTTGCAGCTTAGAATTCCTGCAAGGACAGACGGATTTTGAGATTCAAGAGGAATTATCCAGGTGTCGTTTTGTGATTTGATGTCAATGCATGTTACAGTGAGGTTGAATTATTGGAGGTTTTTGTGTATCCTCCTTGATCTCCATTGCTCCCTCTCATACAGCTAATAATTAAAATCAACTAAGGATTTATCTGTCAGCTCTGCTTTCCCTCAGAAAACAGTAAGCTTGGCATGTGCTGCCTTGTAAGAGATGGAATTTGTATTAATGCAATACTCTTCTATCAGCTTTTGCCTTTTGTTGCTTTTGCTCGAAGGTATGAGTTGGAATATTTTGATCAAAAATTTAGCCAAAAGTATGAAAGCTGGCAGCCTCACAATGAACTGTCTTCAATTCATTCTCAGGCTCTTTCAGATATTTTTCAGCCAGTTGGAACTCTACTCATTAGGCTGATCCTATTACTACTGTTCTGTAATTCCTTTACTTTCTCCACCTTTCTGTTTCACCTGTCACCTTTGCCAATAGAAGTTGAGCATTTTAGGACTTGGCATCATTAATCATGTCCCACTAGGCAATTCTCACAGGCAGCTCTTCCCCCGCCCTCCCCCTCCCCTTGACCTGGGCATGATTATGTATCTCTGAATATGGAATACTCTGCCTGAACATGTGAGCTTGTGATATTCTGTATATTGGTGAAAATATGGTTTGTAGCATAGGATAGGGTTAGATTGTGCTTTGATTTGAGCTGGGGCATGATCAATCATGTGAGCAAAGGGGCATTACAATCGAGATGTTTGCTTCTCGCACGCCAAAGATCCACCAAAGCCAGTGAGTGTCTTTTGCTCTGGGGACTTTGACGTCTTCTTTCCTCATTAGCCTGCATTCAAGCGAGATCGATATCATCTTTATGTGTGCATATCAATAAGTATCAACCTGGAACTTGTGCTTCATTATGTGCAAGATATGTATAAGATTCAAGGGATCGTGTGGAAATGCATCATTGTATGCAGGTATATAGGTGGCAACCCACTCAGAGGTATTCCAAATCTTTTTCTAACTGAAATTCTTTGTCTTCAATGCTATAAGCTACCAACTGTAACTCTCTTAGTGGCTTGTCAGTGTTTGTAAGTGCTGAGGAAAGGCTCCTGATTTTTCTTTCTAGTTGTCTAGTTGTAACTCAGTGTTTTATGTATCCATTTATTTGAAATTCTCCATCATTGAGTTTTTATCAGTGTTGCATCATTCTCCAACTGAGTAGCAAGAGGTTGATGGATTTGGGAATGTCCTTCCTAACTAGGCTGGGTATTGAGTTCCTTGCTACAGGTTTTGCAAGAAGCTTCAGTTTTTAGAATGATGCTTAGATTATTCTGAGAAAAGGTTGAGCTCTATAATTCTTGCCCTCTAATGTTTGCTTTCAGCAGCTTTTTTTCATGTTCAGTGCAGCTGCTTGATGTTGATAGACAAAGTCTTTTTTTGATATTTTTGATATGTCAGATTTTTTTGATCATTCAATGGAGGACTGGATCTTCTGAATTATTTGATCAAAGTCATCATGCATATTACTTGATTTACCATATAATACAAAATCTGCCATGTCTTTTTTTTGTGTGTGGGAGGGTATTACTGGGATATTCACTCAAGGAAGGCAAACAAGTGAGTTCCCTTTTTTCTCTCCTTTTCTTCCTTGTCATAAGCAACTTTATGTGACTTTAAGCAGAACTGACCTGACTTCCAAAGATGAATGATGTTGCATACTCATGTCAATGTCTTGTCTGCGTATTGTACATGTGTCATCATTTCTGAGAATAAAGAGGGTGTTTCTTGGCCTTGTAACTGTCAGTTTAGTGATCATTAATGTGTAACTTGAAGGGGAGAAGTGGCATTTTGTTAAACCCTTCAAGCGCTGAGTTTTGACTCGACCTCCTAAGTGATGAACGTACGGTGTACATGAAAACGGCTTGAAGGGTTAAGTAGGCATTTGTCAAAATATGTTTTGTATGCTAGTGAAAGAGGAAAATTTTTATTTTTAAGAACCCTGTAAACATCCAGCGTTTTTTTAATTTAGCTTTGAAAAGCTTAATGGCATAAATCATGAGGTCACTCAATCATGTCAAATAAGAGATAAAGTCAGACATCTGTTGCATTGTCTTTCACTGACAGGTACTGTCACAGCAGCATCACTAATTAGCATGACATTATTTCCTGTGTTGGGTGCATTACTTGTGAAAAGTAACTAGTTACAATTACAAGTATTCCATCCAAAAAGTAATTAGTTTCCAGTAGAATTACTTCTCACCAAAAGTAACTCGTTTCAAGTAGAAGTTACTTTTCCTGAACAAAAATTCTGATCCTTCTACACCTTCTCCACTTCTTTGACAGAAGCTGGATGCATAGACTGAAAGCGAAAGTTACCCCTGATTTCACGAAAACTGAGTTTGATCATTACTAATGATGATCATAATTCAATTTTCATTTCCAGTTTCCATTTCATGACCAGTTCGGCTGAACTGGATAAATACTCATGATCACTCTTTTCCCTGTGCCTCTTCCCTTCCCATGGGCTACTTAAGTCAACATTGCTTCTTGCTTGTCCATAAAAGCATCTAGTTTCTTCTTTAAAATAGTCACGGGAGGGGTAGCCACTACGTCGTCGTCTAACGCGTTCCACGCGTTCACCACTACAAGTAAATAAGTCCTGTCTCAACCTGAGCCGCACCCAACCGAGGTTTACGCAACTTGAGTTGATTACCTCTCGTTCTCTTGCTGCCATCGACCTACCACACTCGACATTATCTAATTATTCCTATTCCTGTATCTAATTATCTTGAAAAGGCAAATTTACTTATCATACTCTCTACGCCTAGATCCAAATCGTTTATGTCGACCAGAAACAGAAGTGGTCCCAGGACCGAGCCCTGAGGGACCCCGTTTGCGACACTGACCTCCCTCGACGCTTCCCCATTTACCATTACTCTTTGCTCTCTTCCCGTCAACCAGTTATTGATCCACTCGCTCGCCCTACCCTGGATCCCGTGAGCCTCCAGTTCAACCAGTAACCTCTAGTGAGGAACGGTATCGAAAGCTTTCGCGAAATCTAAATAGACGATGTCCACGGAGCAAATTTACTCATCTTACCCTCTACGCCGAGCTCCAAATCGTTTATGTAGACCAAAAACAGAAACGGTTGGAGGACTTCGCCTTAGGGACACCACTTGCTCGTCCGACCTCCTTCGACGCTTCCCCATTTATCATCACTCGTTGCTCTCGTCCTGCCAACCAAATACCGATCCACTCGCTCGTCCGACCCTGGATCCCGTGCGCTTCCAGTTTAACCCCCAACCTCTCGTGAGGAACGGTATCGAAAGCTTTCGCGAAATCTAAATAGACGATGTCCACGGGATTCCCTTTGTCCCTCTATTCCGTCGCTCAATCGTAGAATCCGAGCAAGTCGGTGAGACGATTTCGACGCCTCCTATAGCCGTGCCGAGAGTCCCGGATGAGCGCGTTTACTTCGAGGAAATCCAAAATGCGGTCCTTTAGGATGCTTTCCATGATCTTCCTCTGGATACTCGTGAGACTTACCGGCCTATAATTCCCCGGATTATTCTTTTCACTCGTTTTAAAGATCGGTACGACGTTCGCTAGTCTCCAGTCCTTTGGTCCTCACCGCGCGAAAAGCTCCTTACGAAAATGATTCTTAGTGGAACCGATATTTCTCTCGCAAGTTCCTTGGAATCCCGTCGAGGCCGGTCGCCTTGCCCACCTTTAACTTCCCTTTCTTACTCATGATCGTCTCCTCAATGATGGAAATATCCGCAATGTGCGCCGAAGTCACCTCTAAAGTCGGTGCTTCATCGGATTCGACAGTGAAAACGGATTCGAAGAACTCATTAAGTATCCCAGCTATATCTTTATTACTAGCAATCAACTCCCCCCTGCCGTTCATTAGAGGCCCGATCGTTTGCCGACACCTACCACTAGCACACCGATAAAAGCTTTGGGGTTCTTCTTAGCATCGGCCATCGGCCCACCGGCCAAAGGTGGCTATCGGTACAACCCTAATCTCAAACCGTCGATAGGAAAGAATAACTGAGATTCCTCTTCAATACAGGGTGGCCATAAAATCCCTTTGCATGAAAAAAAAAGATAACGTACCTCTATTCGAACGGCACCGTGTGTTGCCCTCCATTCTAGGCACACAGCTGGATTCGTGCCCAAGTTTTTCTTGACATTCTCCAAAGTGGAAGGCTGCATACTGTGAAAGCAGTTCCGGACAGGTGTTTTGAGTTTCTCAATATTTATCAGTCTTAAGTGTGAAGTATTCTCCTTGATAATTCCCCAAAGGAAATGATCACATGTTGTCAGGTCTGGGCTTCGGGTGGCCACATCATATCAGATCCTTGCCCAATCCACGATCGTGGATCCACACACTCGCTACAGGTCTTTCCTCTATCGTAAACTCACTAACGCCTGCCATGTTGAAACCCCACCTGTAAATACAGTATATTGTAGGGGTGCCGCACACGGCGGGGTTACCAATGTAGTGTGGAGTCCTCCTCGAGCCCCGCAGGGAATGGCGTAATGATTACGGAGGGAAGACCCTCCTCCTTCATACGCATACGTGAAGCCGTGCCGAACCTTCACACAGCTGCCGCACAGGACCGTGCGGACTATTAGAGGAACTGTGGTGACGGTGGTCCCCCACCGGACAACTAGGACGTACGAGGACGACCCTGAGGCTCCCCCATCAGCGTGAGGCTGTTATTCGCTACTGATCCCATTCACCTATCCCTGTTGTTTTCTTGTATAATAAATTGTGCGTAGTGTCCGATTACGCACCTTTTTATATAAACCCGGAGTCCTGAGAAATTCAAAGGAGTCTACACCTTGGAGTCAACGATTACTATTGGACGGGTTTCCTGCTGCCGATCACAGAGGTCTCTCTTACGAACCTCTCCGAACATCGCAACCCTTCCTGATAGATATCCGGAAGGTTGCGATGTTCGGAGAGGTTCGTAAGAGAGACTTCCGTGATCGGCAGAAGAAAACCCGTTTATTAGTTATCGGCTGACTCCAAGGTGTAGACTCCTTTGAATTACTTAGGACTCCGGGTTCGTATTAAAAGGTGCGTAATCGGACACTACGCACAGTTTATTATACATTGTATATATAATAAAACAACAGGGATAAGTGGATGAGGTTAGTAACAGTGAACAGCTTCATGCTGATTGGGGGACCTCAGGGTCGTCCTCGTCCTAGTTGGTGGGGGACCACCGTCAGCACGGTTCCTCAATAGTCCGCACTGTCCTATGCGGCAGCTGCGCGCAGGCTCGGCAAGACTTCACGCGCACCGTCCGTGCGTCCACTTACGATGGCTCTCGGCGACCCATTGCCGAGGGAGTGCTCGGGGAAAAGTCGGACGTAGGCTCTTACGTGAGCGTAGGAGGGAGGATTCTTCCCTCTGTAATCATTACGTCATTCCCTGCGGGGCTCGAGGAGGACTCCACAATTTAAAAAAAGGAAACATTAATATTTCATGCAAAGGGACTTTGTGGCCACCCTGTACATTTATTATGATTGCAGAAGGCTGAGAATTTCTTTGATATGCCCCTTAGGATGTCTCATGACTGATGGGCAAGGCAAAACAATTAATGCAGTAATAATTAAGCAAAGGTACCTGCAGGGCACGTAAAATCCTGGCCAATCATATCCGGGAAGAAATTATAGAGAAAAAAGTTTTTTTTTTGCACAACTTCATTAAATTCTTTCAACCTAACCTGCTTGTCATGTATTTTGGGAAATTGCGATCTAAGTGAGAGAGGTCAGACAACAGATGCTTTCATGATTTCCAGCGCAGATGAATAGGGGAATGGGCATTATACTCCAATTCAGTTCTCTTGTCTCCTCACCTTTGTGAAGACTTGTTAGCAGACCATGTTTTATTTCAGCAATCTTCACCCTTAAATTGTAAGTCGGAAATTTTTGGAATTAGTAAAGATGATGGTTATGATTACTGTGAACGGAGAGCCTCCAAACCCATCACTGTAGCATAGATTGCTTTCAATAAGCCAGAGGCATTTAGAACCTGTAGCAAAAGTATGTAAGTATCAGGTCATCCCATAAGTAATGCGGTTTTTTCGCATTGCCAAACTTGTGTCTTGTTTATACGTATATCTGTGCACATCTCATGGAATATTTCTATGCTAACTTGTGTAACTTGTGAACATTTGCGCTTCACTGCATTCTCGTGAACTTCAAGCGCGTTTTTGAATCGACTCATTAGCATGATCTTCAAGTGTGGCTATCAGCAGGTCATCATCGAACTCAACAGGTCGGCCTGAACGCGCTTCATCGGCTAAGCTCTAGTCACCAGACCTGAATTTCTGGAACCACCGTTGGCATTTCCTCGCATTTAGAGCTTCCTCACCAAAAACATCTTAAATGTTTTTCGTGGCTGCAGTCGCGTTATTCCCTTTCTTAAATTCATAAAGCAGGTTAGGTTGAAAGAATTTAATGAAGTTGTGCAAAAAAAAAACTTTTTTCTCTATAATTTCTTCCCGGATATGATTGGCCAGGATTTTACGTGCCCTGCAGGTACCTTTGCTTAATTATTACTGCATTANCGCAAATGTTCACAAGTTACACAAGTTAGCATAGAAATATTCCATGAGATGTGCACAGATATACTGTACGTATAAACAAGACACAAGTTTGGCAATGCGAAAAAACCGCATTACTTATGGGATGACCTGATATGACCATAATGAAGAAATCATGAAGAGCCTCTCTCTTTGATAATACTCAAAGGTGTATCAGTACATATCAGTGAACTCCACCAATGTGGTTCATCACAACCCTTAATAATATTTTCATCCTTCATTAGTTGCGTTTGGTTCAACCACCAGATTTCAGAATTTAGTCTGTCCTGACAACTGGTTCAAAAGTTATAGACTTCCAAAACTTCACAATGTCCCTTTTTCCCTCGATTTTGTAAAACTCACTAGGTGCTACCCACTTCTGGTCCAATTTTAATTAAATGAAGATTATTTGAATCTGAAAAAACAGGCAAATGTTTAAATTCTCATATAAAACACATTCCTCTGGGAGTTATCAAAGTTTGGCCTCTTTGACCTTGAACTTCATGACAACCTTGAGTTTAAAAATCCAGACCTATTTAGCCTGATCTACCCTAATAGCCTTGTGAATAGGAGAGGCTGAGGTACAGTGGAAAATTTTTTCGAAATGGTCAAAAATAAGAATCTAGTAGGAAAAATTTTGTTAATCCAACTTGTCCTTCCATTAGACATTCTTGGCTATAAAAATGTCAAAGCTCTCTTCATTCAAGGTGAGTGTTCTGCTGAATGGTAAAATTTCTAAGGTTGTCAAAGCGTCCCACTGTACCCCTCCCCCTGGGCACAATCGGACAGACGATGGGGAACCGTGGGACACGCCCTGCTTTCAATAAGTAAATGCCAGAAAATGATTTTCAATTCTATTCTTATTACTTACATTAAGAATTGTACTTTGCTCATTGACTTCTTTTTCTAGATTTTGAATGAAGCTGCCCCAATTAATGTTTTTTCTGGGGTGTTCGTTGCTATTAATGATCTGCCTAGTAGTCTCCTTTTTCTTTTTCTATATTCTAGTTTATTTTGCAAAACCTGAAAAAGGAAAAATAATGAATATAACAGCATGCAGTACAGTGGGGCAGTCAGGGTTATGTTCCAGTCTACCCCCATAACCAACTGTCCCACTGTACCCCAAGCAACCATTTTTTTAACTTTATATTTCCTTACCTAGAATCACTCAAGCAATCCAACAAAATACTAATGAATAATCTAGGATAGAACCAAAGCGCTGCCCATGAAATGAATTATGCGATTTTAGCAACACATTTTTGGTTTGAGTCGATTATTCTAACATGCAAAATACCGGGTGGCGCAAAAAAAAAGCTTCGTGTTTGACGCCTTATATAATCCGTTGTGAATGATCTAGGTTCGTGATATTTTCATATTGCGTTGGAAAAACTACAAAATTTGTTTTATGAAAGTTTCATGAACCTAAGTTGTCTGAATAAATATCGACAATCACCCAAAGTGGAGTCATAAAATGGATCTTTCCGCGCATGAGGAGGATGGAGTTTCAGGACCGCTCGAATGATTTCTCTACCTTGACGTATAAATACCGCTTTTTATGCCAGTTCTCATCGTAGTATTCAACACATCGTAGAATAGTACTACTGTCGTACATTGTAGCATCAGAATCGATACCACGCAGAATACTACGATGAAAACTGGTGTAAAAAGCGGTATTCATAACGTTAAGGGAGAGAAATCATTCGAGCAATCCTGAAACTCCATCCACCTCGTGCTCGGAAAGGTCCATTCTATGACTCCACTTTGAGCGGCTGTCAATATTTATTCAGACAACCTAAGTTCTGACTTTCAGGAAAAAAAATTTGTGGTGTTTCCAACGTAATATGAAAATATCACGAACCTAGATCATCCACAACGGATTTTATAAGGCGTCAAACACGACGCGTTTTTTTTTGCACCACCTGGTATTTGGTCAAGAGGCAGAAAATTTGTATATCACTGACCATTTCCACCCTAGCTGCACGATCGAAACCAAAACTAGTACAGATGTGAGGGGTGATAGTAGATTTACATGTATTTCAATCTAGTTTGAGGCAATAAAAAGTCCAGTGTCCCACTGTACCTGTCTCCCCTAAGCATTGCAGGTTTCAACTAGGCATTATGTTGTTTCACAAGTTCATATAATGCACCTTGGGACACTCACATCATCAATATAGAGTTACTCATTGACAAATAACTCAAAACCATCCATTATCCTCTATGATTTTGCTAAAATTTGGCAGGTAAAGTTTTCCTGCCCCTGAAGCCCAAGATGTCAACTTTCTGCCATATTGGGTCAGTAGGTCAAATGCTATGAAGAGATAAACAGGATTGCAGAACCAACACTAACCTCTGATTTACATGTGCCCTGTAACTCGAGTACTAATGTTACAATCTTGCATTAGGTGCCAAAGTCAGTGGGAATTGTATGAATGGCTTTGAATTTATTGCATTTCTATGGGAATATTTTCTTTTAAAGGACATCAGAATATGAAAACTCCTAAGGGTCACTATGATTTAAGGGAATAGAAGCCTCAATTGACAATGGAAATGGTTGTGGTTTGAGTAGAATATGGGCAGATGAATGCAATGAGTGTCTATGAAGCATTCTGTGCAATGTTTCAGCTTTTGCACAGCTGTGGATGCAACATCTTTGATTTCATGGAGGTCTTGATTGCATATAGGGGAGCGGCACCAGTTCTCGAACAGGGATCCAGTTAGCGAACGAGGGTCATGAAATGCGATTTGGTCTTTTGTTTCTCGAGTTACAAGCACCAGCTTTTGGTATCTGCAGAAAATGGATTGATTGATTAATTAATGCTTGGGATGGAGAGTGAAACTAGAGTAACAAAAGGCCAAATCACATTTCATAACCCTCGTTCGCTAACTGGCTCCCTGTTCGAGAACTGGTGCCGCTCCCCTAGTCATATTCAGGTAATATTAGGCTAAATATTTGCCCTTTTTCTTCCCTTCCTCAAAGATGTAATCAAATTCAAGGTCAAGCTTTGATACTTCCAGAAGAAATGTATTTTAAAAATTTAAATAGCATGTGGTTGCATTGAGATTGTCACTGTTTCATTAAAGTCAGGCAATGAATAGGTGGCACCTTGTGAGTTTGATAGAATCTTGGGAAAATGGGACCTTTTGTGAAATTCTGAAAAGCTAACTTGACCATTGGTCAAGTTCCACTAAAACTATAAATCTGGGGCCAAACTCAACCAATGGACTGAGTATTAAAAAAATTCTGAGGGAGTGCTGAGTCAAATCATCATTTTATTGGTTTATTCCATATTGGATGATCCAGATTTCTTACAAAGCAGGTGAAACAGACACTGATTTGTCATCTGTCTCATGGAAAAAAGCTGAATGAGAATGCAAGAAATGTGATTCCTATATTAGATAATAAGAATATATTTTCTCATGGCATGATGGAAAAGGAATATTGTTTTGAAGGAAGAAAGGTATCACATGGAAAAGTTTTGCGTGTAGTCATACTCAATAGTTGGGATTACAGCCTGAACAAATTTGAGGAAGATGATAAGGTACTGATGAACACCAAGTTCACCTCCACCCATGGCCACAGTTTCCAGGATCTTTCGCATCACATCTGCATGTTTGCAGGGGTG
The DNA here is from genome assembly GCA_905338385.1 of Darwinula stevensoni. Classification (NCBI taxonomy): domain Eukaryota; kingdom Metazoa; phylum Arthropoda; class Ostracoda; order Podocopida; family Darwinulidae; genus Darwinula; species Darwinula stevensoni. The sequence goes on from CAJPEV010001486.1 coordinate 47,981, forward strand.
CACAGATGCCATTGGAGGACCAGGGATGTGGGGATGTGTCTCCATGGTTACTGTCTTCTTTGCATGGTCCTGGCTGAAGTCTTCATACATTTGCTCCACTGACAAAGGCTTTCGACTCTGAATTGCAAGAGTGAAGAGATTTCAGGGTCAATTATAAGCATGGTTGGGTATTTACATAATTCAAAATCAGTGAATTTTTAAGCATAATTGTGTGATTTAAAACTTAACATTTCAATCTTGAGTCATTCTTTGAAATTTTTTACATTGATGATCTGATAATAAGGTGAAATCTCAATTTTTTTCTATTTCCAGAAGAGCATGAATTTACCACTTTCCAGAATGAAGTAAAAATCCTCAACTTTCCACTACAGCTAAGACTATCAGCTTCCTGGTACAAAGTCGAACATTCCTCAACTCACATTCAGTCCAAAAAAATGACAAATTCTCATCCTGAACATTTAAAAAATTGAATATTTTTCCTTTTGCAAGACCTTTTACTAGATTATTGACAATCATGTTATTAGTGGAGAACTGAAACTTCAAATTCCACATTTCATCCATTCACATTTTAACACTCTTATCTCTACATATGACAATTTTACTTCTGTATGACTATATGACAGCTGTATTTGTACAGAAGTGATTCACTTAAGTTGAGTAAATTCAAAATTTAAGGAGAGACATGCTCATTTTCCTTATAGGCAGGTGAATACTTATAGGCAGGTGAATACATCCTTCTTTCACTTGTTGGCTTTTCCCATCTATAAATAATTTTTTTTTTTTTACTATTGCCCAATCATAATTAAAATCATAATTATATTAGACAGATGTGCTTTCTGCACATCTGTCTAATATAATTATGATTTTGCAGCTCTCTAGGCAGCAGAAATGCCATGTTTTCCCAAGTGAACTCAGGGAAGCATGAAATTCACTTTCACCCTTGCTCACATCATGCCCATGGGATACCCAAAGATCATCTATAAAACTGGAGCAGGATACATGGGAGTGAGGGAATCAATTTCTATGCATACACATCCTCTACTAAGGTTTCAGCATCCATTCAAATGATTGACAATAAATGTGAAATCAAGAAAATAGCTCAATAAAAAATCTGACAAATTAAAATATTAATTTCCCTATTTTTTCATTTATATCATGTCTTGCCAACCGTGATTACAAGTGGTATTTTCAACTTACTTCATCATAACCAAACAACCACAGGCGGGGAGTACGGTAGTAATTGTCATATGTGATGTGAAGATCATAAGAACGAGTCTGGACAATCTCTCCACCTTCGGAATCCAATTTGTCTCCTGATGCCTCTTCTGTATTCTCTAATGCCGATTTCAAGTTGGAAACATCCAGGGTTGCCTATCAAAGCAGACAACACAAAATTTGAGACTAACTGAAAGGATATGCATTGTAAGCAAAAATTGAATTCCTGAATTGATTCTCATGAATCTACTTTTTTTCATGGTCTTTTTACAAAATTGGTTCCTGATTAAATGATTTTTTAATCACTTGATCAGGAACCAATTATATCTCTTCTATTAAATTTAATTTTTAAGCTGGTCTTTTGTTGCACGATTGTTACCTTCATAATGAATTAATTCATATGCATCAATTTACTCTAAGTTTCTTCAAATTTTCCTTTTGTTTATATTTGGAGGAGAAAAAAGACAATCCAGTCACTCTGAAAGGACTGGAGTGACCTTCAATTTTCAATTACTGATTATCAGTACTTGCAGAAGACAAAAACCAATCAAAACTTATACATTCAGCACACAAGCCCATATGGACACCCTGACATGCAGCAATGATGAAATTTTTTTATTCACAGAGACTTACTGGATCCGTTTCCTCAAGCATTCCACTCTCCTCAAAGGCTTCCATGTCCACAGCATCACCTTCATCATCATCATCATCATCATCCTTAGCATCTCCTCCCCTGTTATCATCATTTTGGTTCCCTTTTGTTTTGTCCTTCTGTGTCATATTCCTTGAATCCTCCTTCTCTTTCTATATAAAAAGGAGAGTGACAAAATTTTCAATTTGTGCTGTCATGATATAAGATCTCAACTGCATACAGTTCTAATTAGGCACATTTTCATGAAATAATTATACAACTGACAATGAGCAAAATTTCATTGGTGATATGAGGGATCAGCACTTAACTTGCCAAGGGAGAAATCTCCCATGGGCCCAGAAAGTGCTCACAATAGATGCTTATTATACCAGGAGATGGCAAAAATAATTATGTTTGTTATCTTGTATAAATACTAGATTTTTAGTTTTTTTTATCACACAGAAAACACTCTAAAAATTTGTTTCATGAAAGTTTTGAAGTTTCTAGATTGTTTTGGTAAGGAACAAAATTAATGAAATCTTATCAAATAAAATTCTGCTTTTGTACATGCAATTTTGATGAAAATTGGTTTCAATCAGCTCTTGCTGCCTTGAAAGTTTTGTGGGAGGAGGTGCATGAGCTGGATGGAGAAATGACCAAGCATTAAATTCATGCATTAGAAATCCTGTTTTTGAAGACTCTGAGAGAAAAAAAAAGGGTTTAAACTTCAGACAAATCCATCCATGCAACTTCATCCAAATGAGAATTTTTCTCAGCAAAAATAAAAGCTCATTTGAAAGATCTCATCCAGGGCTTTCCAAAAATGCATAATTTGCATAGTTTCCTCCACTGGACATACAGTCTCTAGAAAAAATTATTAACTTAGTACTTTCCAAAACCAGAATAGATTGAAAAACTGTAGGAGCAATAACTATCAGTGGACTTTAGAGCTAATGTTTGCCAGTCAGTTTTCCCCAGAAGTGTTTCAAATTTTCAACACTTGATGGTGGGCATTTTGAACACATGCATTAAATGGCATACATTGCGATCATTTTCAGTCTATACATAATCATTTAATGCATGAAATTGATGTTCAATAAAAACAACACATAAAGGTTATTAACACTAACAGTTTATGTATTTTTTTTTGGACACTAAATTTTCAATATATAATTTGAGAGAAAAGTCTAGTCATGGGGGAGGATGAGATGAATACTTCAGAGTTTGTACCCCTCATCACTCCAGATAGCTTTGCATTAACAGGAGATTATTCACCATCTCTGGACTTAAATCATTCTCCCACTTACAGATTACAAGCATAAAATACATAGTCAGATCCAGGTCTAGGTGCAGACCACTCATAGTCCTAGCATAGAGGCAAGACTTAAAATATAATAAAATAGGAAGAAAAAAATTCTGCTGGACCCAACATGGGGAAGGATCATATGAGGAGGAGTCAATATATAAGGTGAATTTAAGTAGAGCTTCAAATCACTTTAGTCCAGAAACATGAACACACACAATTTTTCAATTTAATCACCTCCTATCACAACACATTTATTCCAGCGACTGACTATCTTCCTGATTCCATCAGGGAAAATAGTTTTTTGGTAAAGAGCTTAGCCGATTATGCACAGATTCTGAATGTCTGTATCTTCCCTGAACTTGTGTCCTGGTTGTGCATCTTTTCCAAATAGTTTCTGAATAGTTCACATCACTTGTACGTATTTTTCAATGATAAACAACCATCCCCATATTATGCACAAGTTCTACTGTAAATTTCACTTGGCACTCTTTCTGATAGTACAATTCCAATGACACTTCATTGTTCAACAGTGGTGCAATCCGAAAGAGGGGCCACCATTTTAAAAACTGACTTGTGATAATATTGAAAACTTTATATCACAGAAACTTTGAGTACTTCATGTTCAGAGATGCAGTAGAGAGGGTATGTGGTAATGAGTACATAATGGATACATCATGTCCATGAAATATGTAAATTCACCTTAGTTATTGACCCAACCTCATAGAGTCATAGGCCTGCAACCTATGCAAGGCTCTCAGCTACAATGCTCATGGTCTCTAATACACAATGCATCCCATCCTCAATTTTGGATTCTGCACTTGAATGTTTCAAAATTGAACAGTATGCCTCATTTTTGCTTGTGAGACAAAACTGATTGAAAATTAGTCTCTAGGTAAATTCAAGGCTCTTGTACATAAAAGCATCCCCTATTCTTTATCTAATACCTGGGTACTTGAAAAATCAAATAGTGTGTCTCCTTAAAATAACTCTTCAAATGGGACAAAGCGTAATTAGGAAACTGCAAACTGTTCATTGTAAGTCTCTAATGACAATACGCAATTATACAAAATTCTGCATTAATGTTCCCCCTGATCAATTAATTTCCATTTCACCCCTTGCCACACCCATGAGTATGAGAAAAATAGGAATCATAATAAATTTCCAAATGATCAAGAAACCAGCTTAGTTTTGTATATCTGCATTCAAAGTTTTTTTTTTTTTTCCTTACAGGGAATGACTTTGAGGACTTTGCTGGTCTGCACAGGAGATTGAGATGACTTAGAGTTAATAAAATGGGTAACTATATGTTATTGCTCAAACTCAAACTATGCATTGCACATATTTAGTCACCTCTACTGTACTTAACTCCTACATTTCCATTTTCATCCCATGAATAGCAGACTGCATATTATCAATGAAATAACTTGCAGTTCTGGCAACTCTGTAAGAATCAAGCAAGAGAAATGTTCCCCTCATTTAGGCATAAATTTGTCTCCAGCTACTTTCTATCTCAAGCCATATTTACACTGATCAAAAGCTATCCTACTCTTCTCAAGTTTCCTGTAAGAGTTACAAGTATACTCCTATATAGGGTAAAACCAATGCTTGGCCAGTTAAGCTGGCCAAGCCTCATCATTCGCTCGTCCCATCATAACGGTACAAGCTGGAAGCTTCATTTTTTGCTCCTGGGAGCACATTAGGAGGTCTGAGTGCTATAAAGATGTCATCCTTCCTACCCTAATAACTACCGATATTGCCTATAATGTGGATGTCTGAACTTAGATCAGGGAAAATTTAAATTCAGACACTTTCACCTTAGTTTGGACACCCCCATTTTAAAGCCTCAAAGAGGCTTGAAGCACTTCATTTTAATGTGAATGAATGATAACCAGCTCCCCACAATAAGTATTGGATCTTTTCACTATTTTCTAGCATAGGATGATCATGATTGAGTGAGTCAGCGACTGACTTTAATTCTAATCATGTTTTAGATGAGATTGAAAGTTCGAACTTGGTAGGTCTACACGAATAACTCTGATAATTTCAGGTACTTGTCTTTGGGAGAGATGTATCTCCATAAATTTCTTTGCTCCAATGAAATGGAGAGACATAGAACCTGAAACTTGGTGCATCAGTACCTTTTGAGGTGCAGATTTCAGAAGGGAAAAAAGATACATTTTAGGATTTGTTCCCAGGGGCATATTTCTGGGGTGGACCTTTCCCAGGAAAATTATTTTGTTCCAGGGAATCATGGAGATGAAAGGTTGAAATCTTACTAATTAGGTACATGTTGGAATGCAGTCATTAGGAGAAATCCTGCATCTGGGAGATATCTTCTGGGGGTACATTTGGGGGGAGCCATATTTTAAAATATGTTTTGCTACATTGAATCAGGAGGAGAAGGATATAGAAACCTGGAATTTCGTACATAGGTTGCTCTCCAGTCACTAATTTCTGGAAAAATCCTATTCTTGCAGGTAATCCCTTGGGTGCACATTATTCATTAGGGTCATGCTGTCAGAAAGTATTTTTTAAGCAGAACAGACTGGCACAGTTTGTTTTATTCAGTAGACAAGTATTTCTCTGCATGCTTAATTCAAAAAACATCCAACTTCAGGGACTTCAGGGCTCTGAATTTGGAGGCACAACTCCTAGAAGAAAATGTACCCGGCAGACATGTTCATCATAAGCAATGTTGGCCTTCCTCAGGAACATCTCATCCAAATTAAAGCCTGATGGCCTTTTCAACACCCTCAGATCAATAATTCCTTGCACTCCAACCTCCTACCACTTCTTTGGAGGCATGCTGCGTACTTGGATGTGTGAATAAATAAATGAACTTTTATTTTTTCACATGTTTTCAACAGTGTCTGAAGTTACATGTCCAGTAATGAAAGCTTGGACAGAACTAAAAAATACATGTTCTCTGAAATGCATGACTCAATTGAGCTTTAGTCAACTCTAAATGTTCTTTATCTCAAGAGGACATCATATTTCCGCAGATATGACACATGTGAATGTATGTCCGAACTTAAGTCTCTCAAACATTTCTTGACCTAAGTTCTTCTTGACCTAAGTTAAGACACACTGAAAGTAAGACAATAATCTGATAAATGCACGTGCATTCTGCGTAACAGGACTCCATGTCCTTCTAGTTTCCTGGGAAGTAAGAATTGAGCAAAGAAAACAAAAAAGTCACATGTGAAATGTTTTAAATGTAAGGTTCTCTTCTTGCAGTTTCTTGATGATTCTGAAGGCAGCCCCGTGAATGCTTAGTTTTGTAATGTTTGCAGCAGTGTGTGAACTTGAGTAATGGCTGAACTTAAGTGGTTTTACCCTATACAGCTGTAGAAATTACCATTTCATTACAAGAGCCCTAAGGTTTCTCCATAATCTCGCCATTTGACCTGTAGAGGCCAATCCATGCAGCATAAGTACAGGGTGTTTTAAAAGTAACTGTGCAGTAGAGACATCATTAGCCTTATGCATAAAGAGAAGTCATCAGAGGTAAAAGAATACTTCAATATGAGAGGTTAACAGGTTACCTGAAAAGAAAAAACAATCAGTATTCTGTACAGGGTGTTCATTTTAACAGTTAACCCAAAGAAATGCAAATAAAAAAGAACTATAATTCAGATATGCATGGAACCTGAGAACCATATGAGAACCAAGAGATTGTAAAGTGCAAAATGTTTTACCAATAGGTATTACCAGTATAGAGACATTGACCAATGTCATTTCAGTGCATAGTTACTTTTGAAACACCTTCTATAAACCAGTTATCATGAATACCCAACTTGGTTGTTTATTGCTTCACAATTACCTAAGAGTCAAATAATGCAAGCTCAACATTATTCTCCTGTGTATTCTTTTCATTGAAGGTCTTTCCTTGTCACTTGTGTCCATTCATAAGTGTTGATGTGGTACTTTATATACAAAAAATAAACATTTTTATGACATGAGACAGCCTGCATTATAACTCAAGTTTCATGTTTTTGGCATATGGCACTATGATAGTCATAACCAATGAATGAAAGAAGAGATTTCACCTGTGAATTAAGAGATATGTCAGTGACCTGCTGGGTAATTGAGAGAGCATCTTGAGCATCATCTGTTGCAAAATGGTGAGTGTCCACCCAGCCTCCCTCAGGGTCTCCATCACTCTCTATCACTTGCTCCTGATCTCTACTATATTCCATCTGTATGATACAAAGTATCAAAGTAAAAAAAGAAAAAGGTGAGGCTCAAAATGCAATGCTCTGTTCTGGGTGCACAAATGTGTGCAGATCAGCCCACACAATCAAACATGTTTGACAGAAATAGTCCTAAAAGGTTGAATATAATTCATGTTGACACTTAGATAATTTCCCAGCATCAGAATAAGGCTCATAAATGAATACAAAATCCCTTGTTTTCTTGATAAGAATGAAATGCATGTCTATTTAAGCTATTATCATTGACAACAGAATGCATAGAAACATAAGAAATTTTGACTACTATAACCATGAGCACATTAAGTATTGGAACCAACAACTTGCACAAAATTCCAGAGACAGAAAATGAATGGGATCTGGAAATGGTAACACCAAATGTGAAATAATGAACAACCATGGGCTTCAACCACTGAACTAATAGTTCTTTTAACCCTCCTCCCTCTTTATATAAGTATAGGTTTTCTAGGTCACATGTGGTAATATGCAAGTCAAATATGTCACTGTGGTGGATGTCAGATTTTAGGGTTCAACATAAGGAAGGTCAAATGTGACAGATACACAAGGTATACCATACCTGTAAGGCAATTTCACAATGTGCAGCTTCAGGGGCATTTATATATGTTGCTCCTTTTGCAATTAATATTATTTGGCAATTATTGATATGTCAGGGTTAGTCATAAGAATATGCAACCACCAACCATTTGGGGTAGGAGGGCAGATTCCACATATGAAAAAATTGAGAGGAAGATATATGGCTCTCCTTAACACTCAACTGGTATTCTTTTTTTTTTTCTTTCATTGTGTAACTGGTACCTAGGGATCAAATTGACCAATTGGCAATAAAAATCTCAATAAAATGAATTTTTTTCCCATATGAATAGCAATTTATCATGGCAGTTTCCTGACTACCTTTACTGCTGTGAGACAGCATGGTGGTGACATATTCCCAGGACTAACACTGACATATTGATAATTACCAAATAATGTTATTTGCAATAGGAGCATCATATGCAAATGTACTTAAAATGTACTACATGTTGTGAAAATGCAACAAGAAGGCATCCCCCTAATCTAATATGGTATACCTTGTGTATATGTCACATTTGACTTTCCTTCTGCCATTTTTTATACTCTCAAGCAGCTCAGTGACACATTTGACTCTCCTTATTGGATCTGACTTTCTTTTTTGTCCACATGAAATCATTTGCAGGAACCTCAGGGATTAATCCTAAATGATATGCCAGTACAGTGCTGGTGCACCATATTGAAAGGAACATTAACTACTGAGCAACTCACATGCCGGCAGCGACGATAGCAAGGAACATTCTTGGTAATTAGAAACTGTTTATCAGGAGGAAGGTAAGATTTCCTCTTGGATTCATCTCCTGAAGCCCAATGCCAAGTGGGACAGTGATGAACTAGATGATCTCCTGCTACTACAAACTCATCCGGTGTCACCATTCCGCTTTCACGGAACTTAGATTCCTGGTAGGACAAATACATGAAAAACATATGAAGTTGCAATTCTGATGTAACCACAGAAGCCTCCTGAAAGCGAATATATTTAAAATCTGTCAAAAAGAGAATTTGTTGACTCAACGTTGTATAGATTAACATGCATTCATTTTCAGCACTATTGTACACAGGCAATAACATTTGATTGTACTTTCACCCTCTATATCAGCAATTCTCAAGCTGGGGGCCATAACCCCATGAACACATCAAGTGAAATGGGAATGATGGGAAGTTTGAGAATCACTGCTCTACATCAAACACAAAATGAGGATAAATTGCAAAACAAAATTATAACTGGACAACCCACGTGAAAATTTCATGTAAGACCATATATGAAATGGCCATATATTAAACCAGTCCAACATATATGGGGCATATATGACCATATAGTGCAATTCATATATGAACATATATGAAACATGTATGGGGTTTGACACAAGTCACATAAAATCATGTAAGAAGGAAAATATATGACCCCATATATTTTCATATATTGGCTCATACAAATGCAGTATATACTGTCCATAGATGCCATGCCATATCTATGTATGGTGAGATTACCTGAAACATGCCTGTATCCAAAAAGGGTCCATAATTCATCAGATACTCTATGGTCATTCATATGCAAGTCACCATACCTTACTTGCAATCAACTCATTTTTAATTGTTCATAGACCATAGTCAATTACTCCAAGAACTCATGTTTCATGGTGTTCAACATATGCACCCTTGCTAATTAAGGTGAAAGTTTCAATATTATAGACTTTAACCAACTCCAAAAGTATTTTCATCAGTAATGCTATTTCATGACAAAACTTGGCTTATTCATGTAGAAGTGTCTTCTGCATCTTGACTAGCAACTCACAAGATAGATGGGAAAAAAAAATATTTATAACAGTGTCCCAGAGTTCTTGTACCCCCCCCCCCCTCCTCCTGCACTTTTTTGCCTTTTTTGCGTCACTTATGGCACCTAGAGAGGGTAGGGTCCAGTTTGAAACCCTGACTGGAATTGTCCAGGTGGACAGAGGCTGTATATTCAGACCATTTCCAGCTGGCAAAGGGCTGAAAAATGGTAATTACAGGTTGTTTTACAACTGTTAGAATTTTATTCAGAGGACCCTTTAGTTGGAATACAGCTGAATTTACAGTTGAAGTTCAGCTGCTTCTATAGATGGACCTCCAGCAAGAATAGCCAGCAAAAACATTCTCATTCCACCAATGTATTGCAATTAGGAACATTAGGAACGATCTGGATCTGACTTTACTTTCCAGCTGCTACCCAGCTGGAAAGTATGGGAAAGTAATGGGTCTGAATTTCCAACTGGGGTCCAGCTTGAAATTATAGCTGTTTCCAACTAGGATTTTCAGCTGGGGGGGGGGGTTCAAAAGCAAACTTTTGGCAAATTACTTTTAAGGTTATACATAGCTAATATTTCATGTAATATATAATGGGTGAATTAAAAATTAGTTACAGAGACAGCTGAAGGTCAATTGCCCTCATGTGTCCATGTTACCTCATGCAGAGGCATATTTTCCAGGGAGGGGGCAGGGGGGTGTGGCTGCCCCCCTGGCATCCCTGGGACAGGGCTTAGTGCCCCCACTCTGCTGCCCTGTCCCCCCTGACTCTTCAGCCAAAATGCACCACTGACCTCATGCCATGTTTTACTTACAACCATAAGACTTGTCTATGGATATTCATCACATATCAGACATGATGCCATTTGCCCATCACATATAATATTGCAATGCAGGTAAAATATATTATACACCATACAATTGTTAATATATGATATATGATATATATATGCTGGTATATGGCAAATATATGATCATACATGACCATATAGAGTCATACACCCTGTCATACATGGAATTTTCACATGGGAAGTTACCAATATTGAAATTTAGCCAATATTCAACACCAATGACTTGATACTGAATTTATATCTTTAACAGAAGTTGAACCATACAGCATGTACCTGCTAAATCATTCAAAACTACAAAGTGAATTATTTCAGTGTTAACCAACAATCCTTTTTTTTTTAACAGGTTCTGTCTCCACATTTCCATGTGACAGTTCCAATTTGTATCTGCATATCAGATGCCCAAATACTGCAATACCAATATCTACCATTATCATGAATATCAGTCATATCAGAATATTCCATGTCTCTGTTCAATATTGTAAATAGCAGGAACACCCTGACTTCACCACAAAGATGCAGGCAACTAGTGCACAGGCCAAGCACATGCACTCCTCTCTTGCCCCCATTTCTCTCCCCTCTCCATACCATCCTTTCAAATCCCCCTCTACTTCCTTTCAGCAATTGTATGTACTTGCATGTAAGTGCTATCCCTTCAGTCTTGACACAGTGAGAGGTCTTTATTTAAGATAAATTAAGTTTAACTAAGACCTCTCGCTTGAACTGTGCCAAAACTTGAAAATTTCCAAAAATTTTGAAGATAAATCAAATTTTAAACATTTTCATTGGACTCAACTGCACACAATAAGGCCAGCTGAACCTATCCTAATCACCATTTGCCACCTCTTTCATCACTAGGATGTCAAGCATTTTATGCACACATCTTACTGAAGTGCTCACTCATACATTGTCTTACACATATTCCATGACACTATATATTGCATGCATCAATATTGCCTAAGTGCATCTCTTCTATTATGCAAATAGGCCAATGGCCTAACATTTAGTTAGGCCATTGGCCTATAACCAGACTAGTTAGTAATAGGTATAATAAAATTGCTCCAATCCAAGTTACTGCTGGGGCATGTGGAGTAGACAGAGAAAAAAAAAACTAATAAAATTGCAGGATGGCTACAACCCACTGGAGGTGTCTTAAAGATCCAAATGTGATCAGTTCAGCTCCACAAAGAAGCAACAATGCCAGAAAGGGACTGCAGAAGAATGGTGGGCATAGGGAAGGTCTACATGGATACAAGATCCACTGATGGTTGATCAATAGACACGCATAACTGAATTACTATTAAAGAAGAGATGCACTTTGGCAACCTTGACACCAGTCCAACATTCTGATCCAAGGTCAAGCACTTCTCCTGATTACTTTCCTCAATTCTAAATTTAGCCAAAAGGTGGGGGAACCTATGTCACTTCCAATGTTATAGCTATTGATAAATTGCTTCCTTTTCCTTATTTTATCTAACTCCTTCCTGAAACCATCCATGGAAGGAACAACAATTACCTCATTCCATGCATTCACTATCTGACAAGTAAGTTATATCATTAATTGAGTTCACTTGAAGCTTACACAACTTATACTGATCCCCCCTTATACTAGTGACTAATATTCTATTGCATCAAAATGTCAATCAGAGAAAATCTCCTTACTTCCCTTATCATTTTAGTATCTGTCTCTGAACTTCCTCCAAGCTCACCAAATCCCTTTTATTTACAAGACTCCAAACTTAAAAACTATGCCCATTGGCTATTTAAAAAACAACATAACAAATATCTCTAACCTCTGTTTCTGATTCTAAGAGTAGTAATTCATAGTGTGAGAATAAAAATTGAGTGACCTTTAAAATATTGAATTGGCAGCACATCCCTCCAAGGACCAAAACATGAAATGTGCATGGCAAATATTATAGCAAAAATTTGTTATAATGTAATGAAGAAGCCAAAGCAGCCTGTGCAAGGTAGAGCCTATGCAAAACATATCTGGTGCAAGTGAATCCTCAACTGCCTGAGAGCAAAATTGATTTAACAAGCTTGTTGGAAAGCTGAGATCAAAGTATGACCACAGCTAAGTCCAGGTTATCTAGGCCTAACATTTCACTTGACCCACCTTCAGGATAGGGGTAAGATACTCAGCTACCCCCAAAGCTGTTCCCTTCACTGTATTTATAACACTCTGCATCTGAAAAAAGAAATCAGACAGGTAGGACTGGGCACAATGAGAAGGGAAATCAAATATAGGCTTAGCCTGGGTTTAAACCTAATAGCTCTTGTGACATGTAGTGGGCATACAATTTGGGCTAACACTTGGTCCAACTTGCAGGCTTTGGGCTATGCTTTGCTACAATCTACAGTAATTGTCAGCAGAGTCTGGTGTTCTTCACCTAGCTCTGAAAAAGTTACAATGTGGTGTTGCTCTAGCCCTTTCTTGATTCACTCATAAAACATCCAGCAACTTGTTTGCTTCTGACAAAATCTTGGATTAAGAACAGATCAAATGGGATTCCACAAGCCTTTGACTGCCTGGCCTCTTTTTTTCCCCATTTATACTGTTTTTGGAATTAATTCATACTCCCCTCCCCTTCCCCATGAAGTCAAGAATGGAGAAAACACAACTTCCAAGCATATCACTTTGTCAGGGGATATACATAAGAACCGACATGAGAGATTTCACCACCTGCATATGATGGATGTGTTCCTATATGGGGTTATGAATTCAACCTGATAGCAGTGTATGTAAATTATCCATTCTGTGATGTTTAAGATGGCAAAATGGACTTGTTTGCTGATGTTACTAGCCCTTAGTATCAAATCAGTGACACCAAATATGTAGCCCATGCTTGCATACCACTATCAAAGGAAGGTCCAAGTCAATAATGGAAAGTCATGCATTCTCTGTAGAGCAGGGGTGCCCAAAGTGCAGCCCTCGGGCCGCATCCAGCACACAAAGTGCCTTAGAGAACATCCACTTTGGGCACCCCTGATGTAGAGCATACTAGACTGTCTAACCACCTGCTTAAATAGAAATCCATCTGCTATTAAGGTGTCTGGAGGAAAGATCTTTGCATCAAAAGAAGCAAAATATAATATAAGGCCTAGTTAAGGAGAAAATGAGTAGTATTGGGCGAAGGCAGCAAGAAGAAACCCAAACTCTGGCATCATTGACCAAGACCTATATCTAACATCTAACATTAGGCCTGCCAAACGTAGACTTAGGCAAAGAGGTCTTAACCCTAAGTAAGGGTCGCGAACACCATAAAGGTTTGGGTAAAGATTGCAAGCTAGGTTTATCGGGTGGGTCTTTGCCAGCATTTCTCAACCAGGGGTACGCGAAACTATATCCAGGCCAAAAACAAATAAAAGAAAAACTAAAATTTGAGACGGTGTAAACTTTTCAAATTTAAATTTATTATTGCACTAATTGAAGAAGCTTACAAATTTACGAAAAAGTAAAGGTGGTCCGCAATATAATGGCTGTGAACCACGGAGCTAGACCCAATCTAAAAATGGTCAGGGTAGGTTTATGCACGTGACCCACAAGCGAACCGCCATATTAGCGTTGAGGCGTCGATGTCGCAGGTTGATATCTAGCTCAGTGCTTCTCAACCGGTGTGCCGCGGTATTTTCGGAATCATAGGAAAGGAAAGAAAATCGCTGTTTTATTATTCTCAAGTCTATTCACCGGCAAAAGACTTTCTTAGCGTGCAACGGGTGATGAAATATTCCGCGCTAAGGCGTTCCAGCTCAAGTGGTCAAATTTTAGTCACTTTCGTTGGGCTTCAGAATCCGATTTGCTTGAAAAAATTATTGCATGCTGGCAATCAAGACTTATGCAAAAAAATCCAAAATTTTGGCCTTCTGGTGCTACCGGATTTCCAGATATGCGGCCCCAAACTTCGCCCCCAAGAGGAAAAGGGGCCTTTAGGGTTAAAGCGCTATCTTTGGTCCTAGTCGAGCTACAAACGCGTTTTCAGACTCTAATTAAAGCTGAGACCATGTAGAATTGTATTATTAAATGCATTTTTTACTGCATTTATTAAAAATTGAGTTATGCAATTTCCAAAATTGTAAATTTTGCAGAATTTTGCACGCAAATGATAAGCACTAAAACGCATTGTAACACCACGACCTTTCGTAACATTGTAGACTAAGGAAGCGGCAATTTAAGAACTAAGTTTCAACTTCCTACGTTTTTTGAAACAACTTAAAATTAAATTTGAAAAGTCCAAAATTGTCTATTTTCACCAACTTTGGCGATTTGTACTTCCTGTTTTAAACAAGATATAAACTCGGAACTAGTGTCAAATGAAAGCTCTCTCCAATCGCTTTCCACTGATATATTGCTCGTGTTGTTACTTTTACTTTTCATGCCTGTGTATTTTTTTGAACTTTTGGATTCCACAAATTCCCAAGCGAAAGGTATGACTGAAATTACAACAATACGAATCTTGGTTAAACAACCATACCTATGCATATCTCACATTTGACTCAGAAATATAGATATTTCTATTATATGCCTGCATTAAGCAATAAAATATCAACAATCAACACATTAATAGAATTCCAAACGCAACAATTTAGTCTGCATCTTTAACGCATGCATGCACGTACATTGTGGAGTCCTCCTCGTGCCCATGGATGAGCAGAGGGGAAGAGTCCCCGAGTTACTACGCCGAGTAGTAATAGCGGACCTCCTCTCGCCCCTTCACGCCCTCACCTCTGCCTTACGCAGCAGTCCGCCTTGAACCTCCGGCCAGACAGCACGCAGCAGTCCGTCTTGAAACTCCGGCCGGACGACACGTGGCGTGTCGAGTCGCGCAGCCTGACCCTCACAGCCGATCAACTCAGTGAACCGCAGTGTGAGCCCCGAACTGCGTGCTGGTATGTATAGCGAACTGCTGTGGACTCATCACAAACCGACGACCAGGAACCAACACATTCGATCGTTCACGTATCAGGACGAAGTGCGTGCGAGCCCCAGCTACAACCGTGAGACTGTATCTCCCTGTATTTCTCCTTCCGGTCTTTCTCCCCTATTGAGTATCCTAATAAATTCTGCACAGTTGTTAACTTGATCTAAGGACGTACCTTTCTTCATNATAAATTCTGCACAGTTGTTAACTTGATCTAAGGACGTACTCCGTACCTTTCTTCATACTTGGAGTCTAGAGAGATCTGAGACTTCGCTTCTCCCTCGCTAATTTACCATCTATAAGAACACGCAACCTTCTTGATTACCATTCGACCACATTGGGTCTGATCCCCACATGTAGCGAGGCATTCGTGCCCCAATTCTTGTGACTCCCGACGTGGGTTTTTGGGTCTTCACTGCATCCCTAAATTTCATTAGCGAAAGAAGCGATTTCTCTTTCCTTTTGCCTGTCTGGTACTTTAGTCTTTAAATTCCTAATTCCCACCCCTCCGAAATTCTTTCGGAATTTTGTTTGCATTTTGCGTCATACTGTGCATGACATCTCCGGATACTTCAATGGCGGAAAACGCACCTGCTGAAGATTCTCCTCCCACAACCACTCTTCCCTCGACTCCCTTGACACAAAATCCTCCTCCGACCAAACCCCATCACCCCAAATTATTTCTCTGTCAAACGCATCCTTATTCATCCCGATTTTTGAGGGCCGCGAAGCCCCGGGCTCAGTAGCCCTAGAAGATTTTCTCCAGTCTCTGCAATTCGTGAAGGTCCTGGGAGTATACGAGGACCGACAAATTCTTCACTTAGCCGTCCTCCGCCTAAACGGAGCGGCGCGTGAATACATCCGAGCTCGACCGAATCTGTTAACGGGCTCCTTCCAGGATTTCCTTCAGACGTTTCGGAAACGGTTCGGAGAAAAATTGGCCGACCCCTCAAGATCGCGCCTGTTATGGATGTGGCGCACATGACCACCAAGTGCCATTCTGCCCGTATCCTCCATTGCCGACTTGCTCCTACTGCGGCAAAACTGGCCACGAACAAAGAGATTGCTGGGCACGTACAAGTGCGCAATCCTTTCACCGCGGATATTCGCCGGGTAGATACTCCTCGCCACGACGATTCACTTCTATGCAGGGCAGAAGGCCCCCATCACCAGGAGTAGATCCCAATCGAGTTCGGTAAGGGAATTTCGGCGCGGCGGATCGCCTAACCCTCCACGTAGAAGAGACGAAAGCGATGGATATCGGTATGCCTCCTTTCCAAAAAACGGAGAGCGAGCTCCCCGTCGGTAAGGAGGGGAAGCGCATTTTGGAGATCTTATCTCGCATATGCAAATAAGTTCATGTCTACGGGAGTCCCTCGAGAACTTTTCCGAGACGATCATGGGGATCTAGTGTTACACATCGCTCCCAATCCCCGCAATCCCATCATTGAAATGGAAGTCCGTCACT
>CAJPEV010001487.1:0-64946 GCA_905338385.1 Darwinula stevensoni
CCAGTCCTTAGGTACTTCCCCGCGTGAAAAGCTGCTTTCAAACATAATTCTTAGCGGAACCGATATTTCTCTCGCGGTTTCCTTAATGACTCTAGCAGGATTCTCATCTGGGCCGGTCGCCTTGCCTACCTTTAACTTCCCTATCGCACTTATGATCTCCTCGGTGATGGAATTATCCTTGATGCGCGCCGAGGTCACCTCCTCCGAAGTCGGTGCTTCGTCGGATTCCACAGTGAACACAGAAGCCAAGAACTCATTAAGTATCTCGGCCATATCTTTATTACTTGCAATTGACTCCCCCTTGTTCTTCGTTAAACAGAGAACGTGTAAAGTTAGACCGAATGTAGGTCTTTTTCGAGTTTCATGAGTCATTTCAGTGCGGTCGGGGAACATTAGGCCTATCCAGAGTTCCTCGAATCGTCTTGACTTGTTCTGAGAAGAAAGTGCCTTTAAAAAGCATGACATACGAGCTGGCCGCCATCATGTTAAATTAGGGATGTCCGGATGAAATATCTCCGTATTCCACCAAATTCATCGGCCACTGCAAACCACCGCGTCAATCTCAGCTCATCCCATGAATTTAGCACAATAATGCCTGCTAGATTAAAAAGAGAATATCCAGACAACGATACTAAGGTCGAAGAAGTCATGAATCTGGGATAACTAAGGCACGATATCCGGCAACGCTGGAGGACAGGACTGGAGCCATCTCGCTAAGTCTAAATTAACGGCATCTAATTTCATTTTTCATGGCGAAATGGGGCACTGGAAGCAACGAAAAGGACACTTTTTGTCACCTACAGGTCAATATCTTTCGTTTGGTTGGTCTCATTCCTTCAAAAACTTCCCAGGAACTCAGGGGGGAGAAAAAAAATACCGGAACGAAATTCACATCTCCCAAAAGCGAGATTTAGTGATCGCAACCCCGAGGAGATGGAGCTTCAAATTTTCTGGAGCGATTCTGTGTTGAGAGAGAAAGAAGTATGCCAAATTTCGTTCCTGTTAATGCTCATAGAGAGGAATACGAGACGGTTGAATTTTGTCGCCGGAAGGGGTTGAAGAAAGGTAATGGGCGCTACTGCGCCCATTGATCCCTTTCGCTCCCCCCTCGCGGCACCGTCCAATCTATTTTAGGCATATTAAAGTCTCCGAAGAGTAATACCTTCTTCGATTTCTCGCTGATACTACGCATCAGTGCAAATTGAGCTGCTTCATCCTTCCGAGAGGAGTTAGGGGGCCTGTAGCAAATTCCTAGCACGATCTTCCCTGTCGCCGCACCGATCTCGCACCGTAAGTGTTCGATTGCGCCACAGTTAGCCGAGGTGAGATCTCTAACGGGAACACTCAATTCGGTTCCTATCGTACAACATGACTCCTCCTCCTCCTTTTGCCGAGCCTATCCTTACGCAAGATGTCGTACCCTTGAATCTCGAATTCCTTATCCGAAATTTGAGAACCACCCCAAGTCTCGGTTATTCCGATGGCATCGAAACCGTTATCCAATGCCCTCCCCCTGAGCTCGTCCATTTTATTTGTAAGCTGTGTGCATTCGCGTAAAAACATTTCACTCTTCCCTGCCTTTCCTACATACCAGTACGCGGCGGTCTAAAGCTGCCCGTCGTGGCTGTTTCTTGCTCGTGATCCCTTACCCCCCCATCCACACTGGTGGACAAAATTATGGTAACACCGTTTTTCGTCAATATTTTAATTACAGTAGTAAATTAGATGGTGAAGATACGTTACTATACGTGATTTTACATGCAGATTCCGAATATCCAATCGAAATTGATCTACGTGCTTTGCAACATGCAAATTAATGAAGCCTATAAAAAGGCAATGGCTATTGACTTCTTTTAAGCATATCTGTTGTAACATGTAATTTTTAGTTTCATTATGTAATTATAACTCAGTTATTACCGGTCCAAAGTTTCTCCTTTTTTATACACTTATCGGTAATGATATATTGTATCTCTGTACAAATTTTTATTTATATACCACCTCATAGAATAAAAACATTATTCTAGTTTTTGCGATTCTTACCTTAATTTTTTCCACCAGTGTACAACCCTAAAAAAGGCTCCACTTCCTCCATGATACCCAACCCGACTGCTCCGGCTCCCTCTTTCGAGAAATGTACTCCGTCCCTAACCATCGGACTTTTACAATGCCTCAGAGCCTCCCTAGTGTCCAGAAACACTGCCCCCTCCGCGACACATTTCTCCCTCAACCTGTCGTTAACCCCTTCCGACCTGTACAAAGTGATTCCTCCCTTGTCAAACCGGCTCGGGATCGCGCACACCGTCACCCTCACCCCCAACCTCGCCTCCCGACACGCCCTAATAGTCTGCTTCAGTCTGCCAATTATGATTTCAGAGCCAGACTTGGGGGTATCGTTGGTCCCCACGTGAAGGACCGCCGACACTTCCTCGGCTGATTCGGAGCACACCACCGATCCGACCTTATCCCTAACGTGTTCGATCCTTGCACCGGAGAACTGACTGAAAGAAACCAGAGCCCCCGACTCTCTTCCCATCGCTGCCTCAAGACTCCTGACGTTCGAGTCACCGACGATTACAAGGGCCCGAGTTTTCCCTCTCCCCTTCAACACGGCCTGAGCTCCACCTCCCACCTGCTCCCATCCGCCCTCCGATCCCTCATCCAAGCCGACCTCCTTCAACCCGTGAAACTTGTTTTCGGTCTTAATGACCATCTCCCAGGATCGCATAGCCTTCACCCCCTTTACGACCTGAGCCCAATTATACTAGCCATCTGGGAGTCGGCACTCGACGCGCTAAGGACGAAAGGGCCACCCTCCCAGTCAAGTCCGGAAGGCACGCATGCCACCGACCACCACCACCACCACCACGGACCACCGTAGATTTTATTATATAGATTTATTATGCAGATGAAAATCCGTTGAGCCTCTTGACTTCATCCAGAAAGCACTATTTTGGGGAAGTGGACCATTTCTGCTTCCCACGAGCTGCCAGGAAATCTTCCTCTAGAAATTAAAGTACCCAGAAAGGATGACTCACTGAAGAAGCGATTTAGGCGCCATTTCAC
This sequence comes from Darwinula stevensoni, assembly GCA_905338385.1. Lineage (NCBI taxonomy): Eukaryota > Metazoa > Arthropoda > Ostracoda > Podocopida > Darwinulidae > Darwinula > Darwinula stevensoni. The sequence goes on from CAJPEV010001487.1 coordinate 3,064, forward strand.
TATTGTTTTGCTAACTTTGAGTAATTGCCAGATGGTTTGCATTCTATATTTATGTAACCACACAGTTCGTTTGTTTGTTTTCTGTTTCCTGTTTTTAGGATTACGCGTTTTTTATTTTAGATTTTTCCATGGCATTTGAGAAAGAGACAAAGAAAGTAAATGTCAAGATTTATCGAGTTTTATCTTTTCTAACTCTGAATTCCCAGCAGGCTCCGACTAGATCTACTTTTGCGATAATGCCGCCACCTGGACTTGTCCCGTAAAACATATGTCTCGAAAAGTCTTCCTTGTTTGGCCACTGGAAAATAAATGTCCGAAACGCAGAACCTTATCTTTAACTCTCGACTTGGCGTTGATTGGGTCAAGCCCATCCACATTTTTAATAATTATTTTACCGGTCGAGATCTTGCTGTTGGCGTCCATGACGTAGTGGACATGATTGAACACTTGCAAGGCATACCTTTCGGTTCTCATTGTTTTTATTTTAAAACAGAAGGAAGTGATACCTGTACATAGTAAAACGTTTTTTCGTAAATATGATAAACGTCAAGATGCTAAGGAAAACTTTTACAGACGTCACCGCTCATTATTGAGGGAATTGCCTGCTAAAGCGCTGACAGACTAACTGGTATACGACGAGGCGTAATTTTCTATGGTTTTGAATTTTTTCAGGTGCGTTATTTGTTTAATCTTTATTACGTGTTTACTCTTTGGCTTACTTCATTCCAGTTTGAATTATAATATGAATTAGAGAGGCGTGTGGTCATTTTGGGTATTCGTATTTTCATCGATGTGACAATTGAAATATTAACAATCACTAATGAGAGAAAAATATTGAAAATCGATGCGAGTAGGTATGAATGTTATGATGTCCTTCGAAACCTTATAGCTTCCGATAGGGCCTACAATGTGGATGTCCGAGCTTAGATGCGATTTAAAAAATTTAGTTGGAACACAACTTACTTTGAACACACCAGAAATAAGGTAGAAATCTTTATTGCATGCGCATTCCGTGTAGCAGTACTATATGTTCCCTAGATTTCTATGGAGTGAGAACTGATAGAATTAAGAATAACACGTGCTAAGCGTTTCTCGAGTAAGGTCGTCTCCATACGTTTTCTTGAATTTCTCTCCGCGATACGACATTTATTTCGGCCAAATATTTCGGAATCGTGCTCAACGATCGTGGCAACCGCAGACATGTTCATCGTGTGCGAGGAAGAACTCACTCAGGTTGATCTCATGAATTTTTTATTTATTGTCAACGTGCGTTGGTGTTTCCGAACTTCGGTGGTTTTACCATATTTTCTATTCTATTTTCATATTCAGGTCTATTTTCATATTCTGGTTGGATCTAAAGTAAGGGAACAGGTTCTAATGCGAGTCTCTCAGTAACAATTTGGCATAGAAATATGACACTACCACTAAATTAAAGCATATTTAATTATATTTTCATGCGTGTAAGTAAACGTTGGCCAAAGTGGCCGATAAGTTCTCTTTTACAAGATCCTGTGTAGTGTGTTCGTTTTTACCATGCGACCGAGAATGCTAGTGGGGTACAAGGCTTAGCTAAACGCCTGCAAGAGTGCTTGGGAAATGATGGCCGATAAGTTTTGCATATAACCTGAAAACGACGCATTTATCTATGGGCTTTAATTTAACGGTAGTCTCGTATTTCTGTAAAATAGTTACGGAGTCATTAGCATCAAAACCTGTTTCCTTCTGGTCCACCCTGTATTTCTGCATAGAACCCATGTGCGCACAAACGGTGTTCTGCTGGAATAACGACGGGAGGAGTGATCGATTTCGTTAAATATCTCAAGTATAGGGGGAAATACATATGTTTAACCTTCAAGAAGGCCCTCGAAAAGGGGCCATGAGACGTCCGGAAACAGCTGGAGGACCCTCTCTCGTGATCTTACATGACTTTCTCGGTCCGCCTCTCACATGCATCTACTTTCACCCGAGGGCGTATGGTACTAGCCTTGGAGTCGTGGCATTCATCCCCTTCCGAGGAATTTTTTCTCCGAATGGAAAGAATCGGTGGAGACGATCTGCGGCGTAGGGTCACGAAAGAGATGTCACGAGCGATCGTGCATCCGCTTTCGGTAATCTTTAATCGCCTGGAATGGTACCAAGCGACCGGTGGGGAATATTCTCCCCTGGAAAGGTATTAAAGAAAATCCAATCGGCCGAGTCTCATCAGTGTGTCCAGTTATTTGGTAACATTTCATGTGATTAAATTTCTATATTACAAGATACGTGCTTCTGCGTGCTTTTTCAGACTGGTAATGCCGTGTTTCACGAACCGAATTGAGTTTTACGATCGGATTGCTGATCTATGAGGCGGAGGATGGCCGTAGACGCATCGTTACGTTTTACGAAGGACTTATCGTCCCGGCAGATCGAGATCGAACCGGAAAAAGTACCTGCATCAGCTATAGGCCCCCACATTCGCTGAACTGCATCGAAGCAGAAACGGGACGTAGATTCGTATTCGCTGCGTCTGTGCGATTCGTTTCGTATATGGGTTCATGGGGTAAAAGTAACCCTGACGACGATGCCGGAGCGCAAACGTGTCCTTTCGGTGGCGCAGAAGAAATGACATTGCGTTCCCTGAAGAAGCATGCAAGCCTGAGCTTTTGCAGTTACTACGCGATGACAAACCGAAAACATTGCACGCTGTCCTGGAAATTGCCATGAAGTACGACCAAGAGGTGGGCTTCACCCCTCGTTATCATCCAAAACTTGAACCGATCGAGACCATCTGGGCCATCGTAAAAAAAAAACATTGTTCGCAATCCTGCAACCACAACGGCGGAGCTCGACGACAGAATATCTGCGAGCTTCGATGATCTCGTCACCGAAAGAACCTGGGCCGGTACTCATCGAGTCGTACGGAAGTGGGAAGATTGATACCATCGGATACTTGAAAGAGATGAAGATGCTGAAATTGCAGGCGATGGAAGTGGAAGTGAGTGTTCTGAAGATGAATCGGATCTCGAATAAGGAGCTACTCGGAAATGTCCATGCGTAGCCACTGTGACTGCTGACCGATTCCGAAAGAATAACTGGACTATTTTTTACTTTAACGCCATAAATAGTGAGGACGAATTTATTCTTTTGCGAAGCTTTTCGCCCTGCTGTTCTAATGATTGTTTAATACGAGCCATTCACTGTCGAGCTTTTAACTCGCGAAAGAACACTATTGGCGGAATCCCGTTGCCCGATCCCAATCTGCCGGGCCTATACTATAGATACTGTCCCACACAAAATAATACTAGTGAAACTGTCATCTTTAGGAGTCGAAATGAAGATCATTCGTTGCATCGACGGTTGGCTCATCTCTCGAAGTGAAGGGGTAGTTTCGAACGAAAGAAGCATTTATTTAAAAGTCGAAGCGGGAAATCCAGGTCTCTGGTTTCGGTCCTCTCCTTTAATCGCATCGTTGTGTCAAGTATGAGAAACTCGTTAAATATGCAACAAATACTAAGGTGGCTGTAGTAGAAAATCATGAAAATAAGAAGGGCAGAGGAAAGTATTTCTCGTACGGAGAAAACCGGATAATTTGCATTTGATGAGGTTTCGCAGAAGACTTGAAGAAGAAATTTTGTGATGTGAAAACTTTGATCGAACTTGCTTTGTTTGCTCAAAACTCTCCTCGAGTCCCATCGTAAAATACATTTTTCTCCAGCTGCAATTCCAGTTCTACAAACTAGTTTTATGTAGTTAAGTTATAGCGTAGAGATTTCCAATATTTATTGAATGCAAAGTCTGAACATAATTTTGATTATTAAATACTAGTATATGCCTGAAATACTTATCCCAACGATGCATTAATTCATGAAAGTTCGTGTTTTCACCTGAACACTCAAAACCCTCTCTATATAAAGTCAATACATTTTTTAACAAAGCGATTCAATTTTTATTCTGAAATTGCATGCGTGCAGGACAAAAGCTAACATACAGGGTGAAGTAAATAAACATAGGGATTTTCAGCTACATAAATTTATTATTAATCTAAGTTTGTTACTACACTACATGATATTATTCTCTTTTTTTTTTAGATCGTGTCGATGATCGTAATTGCTTACTGCTGAAATAGCTCAGAGACTTGCGGAAGGGCAAAGGATTTTTACTCTGGTTGATTATTTGGATAAACTTATGGACCACCCTGCATAAATGTTAGCCTTTTGGTCAGCTGAATATGCGATCATTGTTAGCGTAAAAGAAAGATTGAGTGAATCCAGATTCATTAGTAGCACTAGTGTCACTGCTGATGCTTTGCTGGCTCTGGAAGCTCTTGATACCATGTAATGTAGCCTATTGTCTGCTGCGAAAAATGCGATAGCTCGCATTTAATGAGGATATTCAAATGTGCACTCGAGACAATACGACACGACATACTGCAGAACTACGAGAATGCTCATAAAGATACTAAATAATTCACGGAAGCTTGTCTACATATATGGACCCAGTGCCTCAAAGGGCTATGGATATTTCTAGAACCTGTGAGGAGGCGAACGAAATATTGCAGGACCATCGCGAGGAACCTAAACGGAATGTAACTCTTTAGCATCGATATTTCTGGTATTTCCTGGAGAATCTCTCCAGACTCTATCGACGACGATCACACATACGTGGCTGCTACTCTATTTACAGAACTTGCAGAGAACTGCGATGGATATTACCAGAGCTCGCTCGGGAGTGGTTTCAGGTACTTCCGTTCTCCCGTGAATACTTCCACTCGGAGATTGGAGCGGCGAGGATGCGAAGACAGGCTCCAGCGCGGTCGGTGCACCTTCATTTTTCTATTCATTCTCCCTTCAGACATTCCATGCCAACAGACCAGATCGTGGAGAGGTTTCACACACGACCATCTAGAAAATCATATAAAATCGCAGCTAACAGGTCTTAGAGGAAACTCAAGAATCCCTTTTTTTTCTCCTGATGGTTCATGAGATGTGAATTTTTAAAGTTTTTGGCTTCCAGGCACATGTAGCTCCTCGAGGCATTTTCATGACTCTGAAACTAAGACAGCTAGAAATGCGCGCTGTGGCTCATGAAAAGTCTTAAATAGCACCATGCGTATGTTGCAGCAAAACGAAAGGTTTTCGAAACACTGAATTATAATTATTTTCTTCAAAATCTAATAATTATTTGCAATTTCTTTCCTCCGTGATCTCTTGTCAGAGTCATGAGAACAAACCAAAATTGCAGTGCAGAATCCATCTCTGAGACAGTTTCCTGGTATGAGCATCATTCCACTCTGATCTTCCTTACATATAGAAAATGCGTGCCGAATCTTATATTTTTTGTGATATTAGCGAACTTCGACCTCATGTTTCCCAATGATCCTGGTAAAAATATGCTTCATATGCCGTATAGATGAGCATTCAAGAATCTGTTCGATGACAGGAATTTTGTTAGGTTCTATTCTGGTATCAAGCAGGTTTTATTTTTAGAAATTCGTTGGATCGTAGTCTTGGTTCTGTCCTATTCGACGTGGTTTATTCCGATTAAAACTGGCTCAACTGCTAAAATACCATGTTGCTCTCGCTTTTTCGATAAAATTGTGGCAGGGATACTCAGTGAGTCCTTCTTTGACCGACTACGGCAGGGGTGTCAAACTCGATTAGGCTTGGGGCCGAGTAAACATCTTGCAGATGTTTACTCGACGAAAAGGAAACTACGACGGTGGTGCACGACCTTTTTCCCCTAGAGGGCCGAATCGAGACTTCGGTTTCCTATTCGAGGGGTTCGAGGGCCGCAGCCCTGGAATACGAGCCGAAATGAGCCGCATATAAATATGATTTTTAGAGACGGGTGGCATCCGAGGGGCCGCAAAAGAGGTATCCGCGGGTCGTGCATCACTGCTCTACGATGACCCTCGATCGTCGCGTACGAGACGGTGTTCCCGAAAGCGGATGCCCGGCGGAAGACGCGCTGCATCGCGTTCGACGCCGTTTCTCGTGGCGTCGAGAATACGAAATGCCTTTCCGCAGCTGTATAAATTATCGGTCGACGGGGCCGGAAGTCCCAAAGAGTGGCGACCGTGCCCGATGCGTCTCGTTGCCTCTCTCTCCTCTACGCTTTACGATGGAAACTCGCGAACGTCACCTAAAATGTCGTTCGCTGTCGTTTTTTCGTCGCTCTCCGACATCTTTCTGCGCCTTCCGCACGATCGATATCGATCGCGGATCCGACCGCGGATCGTCCCCTACGACCTGCCTTTTTTTCAACCGGTTTTCTTCCGTCAGATATCATTCGGCCGCCTGGAGCACCTCGTGGTGAGTTTCATCGGCGCGTTTCCTCGATTTCGCCGTTTGAAAATTTTCGAAAACATCTCCCAGGTGCCGGCGTGATCGGCGTCTCGGCAGTCGTAGAGCTTTTTCTTCCCGGTTGAACTCCGTGGGACGTTGCGGGTTCCCGACGCTCGTGGCAGATGTTCCCCGAGGAACGCGATCGTTTCCCACGGAGATGAAATAAATTTCGCCGGGCCGTACGTTTCGAGCCTGCTTTGCGATCGCGGACGCGAGACTTTGCGTCCGTCATTCCTTTCGATCCTTTGCTCGAGAACAGAATTTTCTTGGTGTCGATGAAGGATTCCTACTTCCTCGCGTTCGCACTTCCGTCGCATTTTATGACTTCCTCGGGTAGTGCGCGTTGCAGTCGTCGGCTTTCCAGTCGTTCTCGAACGACCACTCCCCAACCTCCTCGCAGACTCTCGTGGGTTTCCGACCGTCGCCGTCGAGACGAGTTCCCTTTTACCCGACCGACCATCGAGGTGACTTCAAAAAATTTTAATATATATTTTTATTATTTTCCCTTTTACTTTTTCTCTCTTCTAGGCCCCACGATGACCCCATTTCGTTTTCCTCCGAGAGACATTTTTGAGAATGCGAAATCCCAAAACTAGCAGTGAACTTACCGTTTTCCTCTCATCGCATTCTTACCCCCTTATAACCCGACCATCCGGTTTTCACGTCTCGTTTTTATTTTCAAATATTTCGATTTTTTCCATCGTCGATATGTTGTCGCGTACTTGTGACATCTGTGAGAAAGAATGGCACGCCAGTTTCCACGCTTACTCGTAAGACAGAACGCAACGAACATTTCTGAAGAAGGCATCGAGTGGAATGGCTCCAGTGCTAGGTCCGCATTCGACTTCGAGAGACCTTCTTCGTGCTGTAGTGTTTTTCCCCGTTTCTTTTTTTTATTCTCTGGGAACACGCTGAATTTCTCGCGAGGAAACGAGAACGATCCCGCGTGGGGCTTCCCATTTCTCCACTGTAAAGTTTCGCGCTTCCCCACTTGATGTTCGGGGGCTGGTGATGGATCGAGAAGGCGAAGAAGTGCGAAAGAGCCCTTCTGGATCCCATTGCGAACACGCAATAACTGCGTTTTCATATTTCTTTCGCATTTCGACAGATGCATCTGCCACATTCATCGTGCGAAACCGACGTTCCCTATAGAAACGATGTCTTCTATCGTTGCCACTCTCCGTCGCAGTGGGTGCGTGCTTACGTCTCCGGTCGGGTGGCAAAATGAGAAGGCGGTGAAAAGGGAAGCACCCTTAGAGAGTGAAGGTGCATTCGTGGACCCCGAGTCGGATGGCCCATCCCATAAATCCAAGTAAAGTAGGCATATTTTAATCACAGAACCAGAGTCGTTTCGTGTCGGATGATCTGCCCGGTGGACGTTTCATTTTTTACCCATCCCAGATGTTTAACGGGTCGGAAACGCTAGGGCGGGGAGTCGCGAAGGGCGAGGTCGACGACGAGCCGACACTATTTCTGGAATGCAGATCGACGACGGGGTGACGAAACGACGCATTGTTTCGGTTTTTCGACGAGCGGAGGAGATACGAGCGAGTCGACGTGCAGCCTCCGCGAAACGACACCCGTATCGTGAAATCCTGCAGGATGCGGCTGGCATTTATCAGATGAGAACGCGCGTCCCGGATGCGTTCGCGATCGATCGTTGCACGACGAGGACCTCCGTTTTGCTCCATCCGCGAGTCGGGACGACCTCGGACCATCCGAGGTGACGATCGCCGATTGCGAAACGGGAATCGTTTTTTTGCGCGCATGAGAGCGCGTGAAAACTGTAAAAAAAAAGGGGACGGAGGGAGCATGGGAGATTTTACCGAAAGTGACTCCACCCCTCTGCTTCCGGTCTCGCTCCTGCATGCCTCGATTCCGTGATTCCATCGACCGTCGACCGTCGGAATGCCGCGAGTGATTCGTGCCGACTTCACGGGTAGAAAGGTCTCCACGGAGAGGGAAATCCTCCTCGCCCGGCCGCACGACGGACGGGGTCGAGACATCCGATCTCGACGCTGACGTCCGTGCAAATCTTTCACTCGTTTCCAGAAGGCTCCACGATTTTCCGAACCCTCTCGAGGATCACCCGGAGCGCGCTCGACGGTTAGATTAACACAAAGAGTAGACGTTAACACCCAGCCTCGGCGACCGAGGACTGCGCGAAGTCGATTTAGAGAAACCCGAGCGAGACTCGCTTCCTCTCGTTCGTCGCGTCGTCGTCGCTCGTCGGGTCGTGCTCGACGGATGTCGCGACTCTCGTCCGCGAGTCGCCGAGACCGTAACGACGTTCCTCGATCCTCCAGACGCGGAGGAAGGAATCCGGGAGCCTCCTCGCGCCCCGTCCCGTCTTCCCTCGAGTGCGAGTCGAAGCGACGAGATGCCGTATTTGCAGGTCTCCGTCTGCCCGAACGGCAGGTACTCGGTAATTGGGCCGAGCGGTCCCTGCAGGGTGTTCGCGTTCGTGCACGGACGAGTTTCCAGGGTGCTCCAATGGCGTTATCGTTCGCTCGTCTCCCCACGAGAACGGTCCCGAGGGAGGGTATCGTGGATGCTCGGGTGCATCCATCCCCGTCCGTCCCACTCCATCCCCCTCCCTCTCTCGTCCACCTGTGAGTGCCGCGACCCCCTTCAGTTCGCATCCCGCACTCGTCTCGCCTTCTTCTTCCGAATCGTCGCATCGAGTGAGTGAAGTCTCTTTCGGAGGAAGAGTCCCGATCGGGATTCCCTCCGTTTCCCGATCCGCGACCTCGAAACCGACCGTCGCGTGAACTCGGGACGAACCTTCGCGCGATCCCTCTCGGAGGGGATGCACTCGTCCCGTCGGGAACGCTTCCCAAAAGAAGCAAGGAAAAGGAAAGGCGTTCGTGATTTTAATCGAGATTTCGTTCGGTCGATCTCTCTCCTACCGATCGGAACGGCACGCGAAACTTGTACGCACCGTCGACTCGACTCGACTCGGCGTATCGTCGACCTCCGGCTCCGCAATCTTCCTACCGTCCTTCTTCGCTTCCGGATTTCCCCGTTTCTTCGAAAGCGAAAACGAGTCGGGTGCTCGACGGCAACGTAGGCCTCGCGATTTTGCAACGTCCGGTCTCGTTTCCTTCCTCGTGACGATGACCGGGGGGACCGGTTCCCACGACCTTCGGATGAAAGAAGAGAGGCGTTTCGCACGTTCCAGTGAGAATAACGAGACGAACCGCTGCGACGAACGCAGGAACTGAGGCCAAGGTAAATGCGCGTCGGGCCGAGGCCGAGGCTACCCTCGAGTCCTTCCGACTGCACTTTTCGCTGCTGGATTTCTCAATCTCTCTTTCCTTTTCTTTCGTCCGGTCGAAGTACGAAGGTTTCGTCGGTCTCGGTCGACGGTCGATATTCGCGCGAGTACTGCGACCCTCGCGCGAGAGGTATTCGCATTTCCGATCGTCCGCTCTCTTCGTTCGCGAGAGAAGTATGCGTACCGCCATCGAAGACGTGCGTTTCGCGTGAACCCTGCCGACGGAAACGCAGACGATTTCCCTCTGCGATATATTTCCTTGGAATGCGCCGTCCGAGCGTGACGATCGCGCGAAGCGACTCGGCGAGTACGGTTCTCCCAGTGTTTGCTTTCCGCTTTCGCGAGCGTTTCCCGCGTCCCGCCTGTTTCCTTCCCTCTACCGAACCGGATGCCTCGACCTGGGGTCGTTTCGTCTCGACAGGGAATGAGCACGGTGGATCCGTCCGGCGACTGGGTGGAGATGGGCGAAGGAGGTGGAAAGAGGTTCCAAGTGAATCGGGTCCGATCTCAACGAAGCGACGGGGCCGAGGAATCCGATCAATTCGGATCCGACGAATTCCTCACGACCGCCAACCACAACATCGGTGGTACGTTCTTCTTCGTTTCACCTCTTTTTTTTTTGTCGTCCTCAAAAGGAAGCCCTTTTGCGTCTTTGACGTCTTGCACGAAAGAAAAGTCGGACGAGAGGGATCCAGCAACCGTGGAGAATTGCTTCCGTAGCGATATTCCGTCCGTTTTATCGATCCTGCCGTAGGAACCGTCCGTCGCCGCTCGGGTGCATTCCGAGTAACTATACGTAACTGTTCCGTTTCCCGATCTTCTCGACCGAGCGGCCCGAATTTTGCTCTTTCGAGACTCCTCGATCCGTAAGGAAGGTTCTCTGCCGTCGAAAAGAACACCAGCGAAAAGACACCACGGGACTCGAAAACGCGAAACGATTTTCTTGCGTCCTGGGTCCTCGGCGACTCGAACCGAAATCCATCGCGGAATCCACTCGTGGGTCGCGACGGTCGCAAGAACCGTTCGTCTCGATCCGCTCGACCGTGTGTTGCTGCAATTTCGAGTCGTGCGCTCGAGCGATCCGAAGAGCAGAAAGCAGAAATTCATTTCGGCAGAAACATTTATGTATTTCGAGCAGAAAGTCTCCGAGGATGCGACGGAGAATCGCATTCGGGCAGGATTTCGTCGTCGGTGTCGCACTTGCAGTATGTTTTAGCCACGCGAATGGTCGAAGCTCCATCCGTGATCGTGAATCCATCGTCGGTGATCACCGAGCGGGGAGAAACGAACGGCCGTTAGGGATTAAAAGCGTCCTTGCCGAAGGTCGCGAGAACTGCGTAGTCGATCGTGCGAAATGATCGTTTTCGAAAGCCCGTTGGAGCCTCGGACTCGACCGAAAGGGGGTGACGAAAAGTCTCGACGCGACCGAAAGAGAGAAGAATCGGCCCCACTTTTGGCATCTCGTATTCCGTTTCGGCTACCGACGGGCTCGAACGGACTTTCGGTCCCCTCGTCTCGAAGTCCGTCGGCGACCGAAAGGAAACCGGAGAAATCCACCCCCTGTATTTTCGCGTGGATTCTGGAGTCTCTCGGAGCCGTCGCGGTCGGTCGAGCACTCGGACGGTGAGTCCGGAGGAAGGTAAAAGAGTCGGGAGGAACGATGATTGTCGTTGCAGGGACGTCGACGTACGACACTCGGTATCTGAAGTCCCTTCGTCATCTGACGCGGGAAGCCTTTCCCAGGGAACATCACTATCGGAACATGATGAGCATCCAAGCCGGCTACGAGAGGCCCACGTTGGACGAGCTCCACGCCGCCACCGTCGTCGACGAACCCAGGGTAACCGCTCCTTTCTTCCGAACTCCAGATTTCGTTCCGACTTCGGTTCCGGGTCGGCGAAGCGTCGAGCCGCAGGAACGCGCGCAGAAGATGCGACGCGTCCGGCGAGTGCGAACGCAGCGCAACGTCCGCGTCGAATGGCATTCCGGATTCCGGTTCGGTCGAACCGGTGTCGTCGGCGAATCTGGCTCCTGTCAGAACCGACTACGGCGGTGTTTTTTCGCCGACGCCATCGCGACCGTCGTGGTCGATTTTGCGTCGCCGACTTCACTACCGTAGTGGTCTTTTGCGTTCGCCCTTTCCACCGTTATAGTTGCATCAGCGCGCGCAAATCTTACTACGCCTACGCCATAAACGACCCTGTTATGAACAGACGCATGTTTCACTTTTGTGACGACATCGACGAGATCGTTGCAGTTTTCCAACTGCCATCTCGATGGAGGCCGATGCCTTTATGTTTTGTTTCTTCCCGCTTTGGATCCGGAGGGCTCGAATGCACGGATCGGCATCGGGGCCTCCTTATTTTTCACGACGATGACGTCCCGGTCTTCGTCCTCGAACGTCCTCCTCGCACCCGCATCTTCTCCGCACCTACCATGCCAGCACTTCGAGTTACTGCCGTGGGCTTCACGTTGTCGTATTCTCGACGGACTAGGGCCACTCCCCACGGTGGAGGAGTGTCGCAATCTACTCGTCGTTACGGTCAGCCGTCTCTCCGCGATCGCGTTTCTCGATGCGAAAACCCTCGAGCCGGTGCAACCGTACTCTTTACCCCTGCCCTTTGATGCTTCGATTCCTGCACCGATGAGCATCCGACAAGTCAGGTTAAAGTTTCGGGGAAGTGGTAATCTCCCACGACGACCCTGGAGGCGTTGCCGAAAACCTATAGCGCATTGCAAACGTTCCGAGTTCACGGTAGCCATTCTTGCGTGACGATCGTGCGTCCTGCGTACGCGGATTTTACTACGGTAGTGGCTTCAACTTTCACTACGGTAGTCGTTTTACGAGGTAGTAATTTTCGCGTCCTACACCGGCATCCGGATTCATCGTGGTTCGAGGGACGACGTTCATGGGAAGGTTATATGCAAAGGAATATTTTTAGCTTGCAAAATGTAAACTTTTTCTGAAAACGATATTTCAGGGGGAGGGGAAACTTATTTTCATCGGCGAGTATTTTGGTATGTAGAACGTATAACGTGAACGTTGAACGAGCGCGACCGCACGAGAAGAGAAAACGAGACAGGTACCGGATTTCCACGGATGTCATCTTTTCGATCGTCTTCTCGAATTCGAGTGGAAGCGTTTGCAGTACGATCGGGTACGCGCGGATTCCCGTGCGATTCGCTTTCGCAACCCATGCGCTTCGTCGATCCGATTTTCGATACGAGATACCCGATCGTAGTTTCGGCGCGATCTGCGGTAAGAGGCGAAACGCGTGCTACCGCGAGTCGCAGGGTCGTTTCCTCGAGGCTTCGACGGAGGTCGACGAAACGCACGGAGAGGTAGAAAATACGGAATCCCCTCTCCGGTTTCGATTTCCACCTTGCGGATTTCGGAAACGCAAGAAATGACCCAGAAAAACGATACTCTGGGATCGCGACGCTCGATCGGACCGATCGGATCCGACGATGGGGAACTCGAGAGCTGCGTCGGTTTTCGACACCCTTCGAGTGGGAAAAATGGCTCTGGGAGGGTACGGTCCCCCGCGTGGGGGCTTCGTATTCTCCATCCGCTCCGATACCGTATCGTGGGGGTGCAACATCGCGAAAGAGACTCCACGAGACTCCATGGCCATCTCTTTCCGCCTCCCGCCTCGATTGTTCTTACTTGGCTAAATCGCGACTGCTCTCTGGGATGCGCCTTCTTTTTCTTCTTTTACGTCCTAAGTGGTGGTATCCACCTCATATATGAGGAAAGCGTAAAAAAAAGAGTCGTACTTTGCAACCGTATGCAGGATGTGAACGCGAGAAGAACCGCTTCGTGTCTCGAGATGTCAAAACAGTAAAATCTTTCGATGCGATGAATGCAGGACGCAGTGTTAAATGGTTCGGTGAAAAGATTTTCTTGCGGTCGCAAAACCGCCGGTGGGTGGCTGGATTTTTAGAAAACGAACGATCCAGTTAAGAGTTTTAAAAGTTTTCTTTTTTCTGAGGCGCGTGAATGCCTCCCACGGGAAAGCCGGTGCCGGAGGCAGAAACGAAATAACCATAGGTCTAGAAGCAGGCATAGGAAGTCATTGATCTGTCGGTTCATTATATGACTCCCTCCGGCACATTCTACCCAATGCCCTGCGCGTCTGCCGATTCCTTTCTCCCGTTCCCCCTTACCCATTTGGAAGAGGAACGTCCTTGACGGTAAAAGACCTTGACGGGATCGGATTCTTCTTTTTCCAAAAGTGAATCATCCTCGGAACCCCGGAATGCTCCCTGGAATCGATATCGATCCTCGCGCGTGTGCTCTGGTCTGCCGTCGATCAAAAAGGTTTTTTTTTTCTTACATGACAGATACCTAGTGGATATCGAGGGGAAGAAATAGTGAGAAATAGTGAATGGTAGTCAAGTTAGACGATTGGGGACGTTTCCATCGATTTCGAGTTTTTGTTCGGTGGCATGCCAGATGAGTTGCGGTCGACGTCCTGGTTAGAGACGTGTTTGTGGTTCCGCTATCGTCGATGGGAGCTTCATACATTAGTGCTAAAACCGATATTTTCGGAAGCCTCGTCGACCATCATAAGGAGAGAAAAAGTTGGAACAGTTACTCAGATACGCTTCCAATCGTCACCCGACTAGTCGCCGTTTGATCCGGCTAACATCGCGTGGAGGAAGGGGCGTGAGGGGGGAGGAGAAGAAGGGGTGAGGGGGGAGGGGAAGGAGTGAAGGGGGAGGGAAGAAGGGGTGAGGGAGGCTCACTAGAGAGGGAATCTATTTTGCGAGGTTTGGGGTACTTGATTCTAGACCGCCGATTCGCAACTTTTCGGTGGCCGAAGGTGCGAACGGGATCGTGGTAGGAACAGGAAGTCCTCGTCGAACGTGGAGGAATTGCGACCGAAATGGGGATTCCCAAAAGGCAATTTCGGCTCGGTCCGTCCGTCGCCTCTGCCGACTGAAACCGCGACGCGACCGAGGAGACGGAAGGGGGGACTCGGCGGGTGACCGGGGCCGGGACTCCGTGCCGAGTCCAAATCCACCTTTGGAAAGAAATGGCCGATTCCTCGAGACGCGAATCGGCGGCGAGTTTCGTCGCTTTCCCCGTTCCACTCCCGGAGGAAAGAGTGTGGGAACTCCGTACTCTGGGCGGGTACGAGTTCGGAGTGGTGCTATTCTTTGTCTCGAAAGAATGGGCCCGACGAGAAAGAGATTCCCTGGAGAAGGGAAAGGGTCGTTTGGGAAAAACGCTTAATTGCTAGTCTGTCACCCTTGAACCCGGGACGAAAGGAAACGAAGCGGCTTTTTTTTTCATTTCCTCCATCTTCCCCTCTTGTTTCTCTCGTCCTTTTTGTTCGTTCGTTCAGTGCTCGTTTCCGCTCCGGCCGTCTCGTCGTCGGTCCGCTCTTTTTTCCATCGAGAAAGGAGGGAGGGAAGTAGGATTGCCACCCGTTCGAAGTTAGAGCGGATGGTATCTCTGATGCAATATTCGTGATGCAAATTTGTCTTAATATGCACGCTGAATTGTCCACATTTTTAATTTACCAAGATTTTTCGGGTCAACCCCTTAAGTGGGAAATTTCTCAGACAGAAAACTACCACCGGAGTCAGAAATGACTTTCGTGGGAATAACAATTCGTGTTTGTGTCAGAAATGTACCACTCTTTCTCGAGTTTATACTCCTATTTCGAGATTCGAATTCATATTCAACTCAAACTCGAAATATAACGGGACGGGAAAAAAATGCCAACCCCCCCGAGGAGCGTTTCACCATGTCGGATACATACGTCATACCCACTGAAGGGGTTAATGAAGCTTAATAGCAGCCGAATCCTCTCTTCTAGTCTAAAAGAAGTCGGCCACACTCTCGTGGTATCGATTAGCGCCTTGGCTTAAGGTGGCCGTGGGTCGTTGCAGCACGGTCACACGTGCAAGTATGCTTGGAATATCTGTCCGTACTATGCTAAAATCGAAAGGTGGAAACCCCAGAGGGAAGAGTGAGACCGTGACATCGACGAGGGACTCGTACGTCTCTCTCGACCTCGCCTCGCGGACGAGGAGTTTGCCGATGAAAAGAGTGAAAGGAGAACTACGTGATGATGTTGATCGTACCGAAAGAGTGCTGACAGGCGTAGACAAATATTTGCCCTCTCCCCACTCGTGGATCCGTGGAGTCATCTCTCGTTCCGCTTCTGCTCGAGCGGTCTTCTGCGATGCCTCGTTTTCACGAATTCGCACGAGGTCATCCCAAGCCTCCATGGTACCGGCCGACGCGCAAGTAACGCGGCGCTCTCTTCTCTCGTTTCTCGACTGCCACTAAACGGGTTCGTGCGTCCGTGGAAAGCCGACTCTTTCCCGTCGAGGACGAAAGGGAGCCCAGACATCGGAGACCGTCGTCCTCGCGTGAAATCGCGTCCGATTCGCGAGAGATGCGCAGAACGTTCCAAACCGTGCGAGAAAATCCAACCTCCAAAAATGCCGAACCTCGTCGTTCCGTGCCTGAAGTCGAAACAGAAAGTAGACGTGGAATGGGAATGACGATTTTTTCCTTCTCGTGCAAATTAGCGTATGATGAGAATTCTGTTACCTCCCGTGAAAGGAGACTTTGATTTATTTTCATGCCCACGCTCTTCCTCACGAGAACTGTCTCCCAGACCTAACTTGGCATCTATCGACTCGGCTCTAAATGCGAGCCATCGTGACGTCTCATTGCGGTCGCGTTCCTCGACAACTGGGGGGGGGGGCATGGCGTTGGTCATTATTTGGATTCATGTCAGAGATTTCGATGACGTTGGCGCGAGACATCGTCAACACGTCCCGGTCGATCGATACGAGACTAGTTTTCTCTCGGTCTTTCTCTTCTCACTACCCACTACTCTACCCCTCTTAGAGGGGAGGGGGGGGGGGGGGGGGGGGGGGGGGGAAGAAGCTAGCACTGAACGTTCTTTACGCGGAGTTCCCAAAATCCTTACTTTCATCCTGCCTTGCTGGATTAATCTAAATCTAAACAAAGTCTGAAGGTTCATTCGCGTCAACTGTATCATGACCACTGTTATGTAAATTATCTGCTGGCTAGAGGGTTTCAAATCATTTGTGCTGATTGACGATATGTCCCGCCCCCCCCCCCCCCTCCTTCCGACATGGTGACATGGGAGGACCAGAGACGAAGTATCAACTACATAATCTACCTCTCCTTCTCTGTCAGTGAAAATTAGGTGAAACCCGTCTTCCCTTCGAGTTGAAACAGAATCGTAACCCAGAAGCATCAAGTGAAAGAGCGAAAAGACACTTGGACATCCTTGGAGCCTATTGGCTCCAAGGATTCAAGTGAAAACCATACAGGACCTACAGCTCGTATTGCATGAATAGTTTCTGCTATTTGTGTGCACCGATTTTGGACTCGGATGTGGAGTTGAGGAAACTTTCACGATTAAGGAGATTTCTTTTCATTCATCCGAACGTTTAGACAGCATTTATTCCGAGTGGGACCGATCTGAAAAGATTCCCCTCGAAGACGAATTTTTAGCGTCTGGGCAAGGACGTTTCTTGACTGCTTTTCGATTAGATCGAGTTTAGTATAGGTGAGAAGCAGACCTGGAGCGCAATTTACAATGTGTTGCATACATCGAACGGATAAGTTAACCCCTTAGGTGCGGAATCTCTCGGACGGAAGTCTACCACAGGAGTCAGAAATTATTTTCATGAGAATCAAGCAAATCAAGTTTGTGTAACTCTTTCTGAAGTTTATTTCGAGTTTCATATTAATTTTCAACTCAAACGCGAAATATAACGGGATGAAAAAATATGCCAAACCCTCCTGAGGAGAATTTCACCGTGACGGATATATACGTCGTATCCACTGAAGGAGTTAAGCTCATAGAGGAGTGAGTTTCTACACCGAGGTAGCTATAGTACACTTAATTACGTTCCCACCCGTGAATGGGGTTGATGATCTCTAATGATGCTCACGCATTTATGCGCAGGAACTGTGATGTCCTATTCCTTTCCAAACGTCTCGGGACATTTACCCGTTCTAATCGTACTTTTCGATCGTGATCGAAATAAGGTGAGTGCTGCGAATGTCGGCACTCAAGCAAATTCTTCACTTCCACCTTGCTTGGTGGTTTTCGTAATGGAGCTTCCTCGTTCATGTTGGGTCTGGCGATACCTTTATTATTTATACCTCCTTGTACCGCAAACCTCGAGCACCCCAGGTATTTCCTTTCCGAGGGCCTGGGTCAAAGGTGAAGTTTGGTCAGATGTTGGCAATCTCGGCACACTTGCTGATGTAGACGGCACCACCCCTTCGGAAATCTCTTCACACTTGTGTATCACTGTCGTTTACAACGGACTCCAAAGTGAATGCAACGACCTGATAAAACAATACTTAGTGTGGAAGAGCGGAATGTGCCAAAGCTTAGCAAAACCACAAAATTTCGCAGATTTAGAGTGCGCCTGAAGAAAGTTGCCACTGCGAGAAAACCACATCAAATATAGCTGTTCCAAGCACATGTTAACAACATTAGTCCTACCATCTGAGAATACTTATCTGCCCGTGCCATGGGGATAAGTAGTGAAAGCAGAATTATTTACGATTGCAAAGTGCCGAGATTACTCCCAGTGCCGACATTCCCAGCACTTACCCTATCGTAATAACTCGATCTGGGTCTAAGTATCGAACCCAAATATCAGAGACCCGATTATCATAGCTTCGATAACTGACTTCACGCTGCCATTGGCCCTCGTCTGTCGTCAAAGGTGGCTCCTTACTAAACTTCAATTATCCCATGTGTCTTTCACGTGAACAGTTGCTCCATTGCATATTTCTAACTTTACCACCTCGACTGTTTGGAGACATCGCGCATCAGTTACCGAAGGAGACTTCGTGTCTTTCTTGCGAAAAAGGATTGGAAGATGGAAGTGAGTTGTGATGGTCAATCATCCATGTTTCATCGATCGAGTAAAAACGCCTCGTGTAAGGCGTTTTTACTCGATCGATGAAACAGCAGCTTTTAATAGAATATGGGGTGACAAGCGTACCCAAGCATTATTCGAAACTGGAAAAGTGAGGAACAAAACCATCTGGATATCCGTTCTTTGGTTGTGATGACCAGGAAAAGGACTAGAGATGGCTGGATTTGTCGGTGGTAAAGTTACGATGTCGCTCTCAATTACGATTTCGGTCTAAGTATGAATATTCGATCAGTTATAGGGGTCCTGGAGGGCTATCGAGTTATGATGATCGAGCTATTAGTTATGTGGCCCCTAAGTATGGTTTTCGATCACGATCGAGTTATGATGATATTTCGATCGAGATCGAAAAGTATACTTAGACCGGGTAATTGATCGAAATGTTGACCATCGTTAAATTCCATTGCGGTCACTCGTGTGCCTGAAAATACGTTTTAAATTCATTCTTTCCGACTTTTTTTGCTCTAACCTATCGGGTCCTCGACTTACAGTTGGAAACTTTGGGTCGCTTCCTTCTATTGTACTGTCTTGGTGCCGTGCGATGACATCGTCGTTTCGTTCTCAGATCGCGGTCGAGAAGACGGAGGACGAAGGTCCCAAGAAGGGCGTCATCAAGTTCGGCTGGTTGGAAGGAGTGTTCGTGAGTTCTCCGATCTCATTCCGAACGAGGACGTTTTCGATCCGAGGATGGGTATCGGGATCTCCTTCCCCGTGCATGCGATAGATGCGATGTCTGCTCAACATCTGGGGGGTCATGCTGTTCTTGCGTCTGTCGTGGGTGATGGGACAAGCCGGGATCGGCGAGGGTCTCCTCATCATCTCCGGATCCAACATCGTGACCCTCGTCACCAGCATCTCCATGTCTGCCGTCTGCACCAACGGACAGATCAAAGGAGGTCGCACGCTCGCGTTTCACCATTCGTACACCCTTTGCGGTCCACTTCTCGTAGAAGACCCCTAGGGTCCGAAAATGTATGCGGAAATCCCGAAACGAGCAGGCCTAGGTCCTATTCAGTTTTCGACATCGTGTTTTTTTACATATTTGACACGAGCTACCAAATAAAATACCAAATACTAAATAGATCCAAGCGGGAAGAGGAAAATAATCGTGTCGGATACCGACAGCAGTGGATCGCAATGGGTTGATCTCATCTCGAGGATTACTTACACTTGCGAAACTTTGCATGCGCATGAAATAGGTGGAATCTACTACATGATTTCGAGGTCCCTTGGCCCCTCGTTCGGTGGTGCCATCGGGCTCATGTTCACCATCGCCAACAGCATCGCCTGCGCCATGTACGTCATCGGCTTCTGCGACTCCATCAAGGATCTGTTGGCCAACGAATTCGCCACGAATATGATCGACGGTGGGGACAACGACACCCGTGTGGTGGGCATTGCCACCATCATCCTCATACTCGGCATCGTCTTCGTCGGAATGGATTGGGTCACTCGAGTCAGTCTCTCCTTTCTTCTTTTTTTCGTTCGAATGAGAGCTGAGCTAGGTGCTTTTAGTGCCAACTCATGCTCGAGACTCCAGTAATGCATGCCTTGTCATCGAGACGACTCCAACGGTGTCTCGTCTCTCGGAAACGATTCTCTAGTCGTTGCTCTCGGTAGGTGGTTCTAATATACGAGTGCTCGAAGCCCCCACGAGTGACTCCTCCAGAGGGAGGGTTTACTTCTTCGACGCCCATTATGAATCTCGTTTTCGAGAATCCTTGGTCGGCGTCATACCTTCTGTTTTTATCATGGTCATTTTAGAAATTCACCTAAATTTAGATCATCATTCTTCGATATGTATCCCAATTCCTGCCTTGAAATATATTTTCACATAAATAATAAAAATACCAAACCGACTCGATTCTAACCCCGCGTTCTGGAAGGAGAGAGCCTCCCTCGTGGATGTGATGAGCAGAAGGTAAGAATTTCCCATCGAGAAATTCCAACCCAGACTGGAGAAGGGGAGGAAGGGAAGGCAATAAGCAAACCATACGGTGAAGACTAATTCCCTTTCCTGACCTCGACAAAGAAAGGACCGCTTCCTGTAGGATGACTTCACTTTTCTGGCCTGTGTGCGACAAAATGTCTGGGGAAGCTTTCGGTCTAGCATGCGCGAAAGGGTAAGGTCTAGGGTAGGAGTAAGGATAAGAGTAATCTCTAAGAAAGAGATTAATACTTCATCCAAGATGGCTCATAGGATGGAGAAGCGAAAACCAAGCGAAACTTTCTCATGAGCGCCTGAACACAAGAAAATGTTGGTTTGCATGCGGACAGGGTCTGTCTATAGTTGGATCTTCACCCATCTACAGGAACAAAGACATGTCGGTGTCAATTTCGATGCAATGGTGAACATCTGGTCCTGTGAAATAATTGAATTCCTCATAAGAGGGTTTCTGCTTCAATTTTACGCCAAATTTTTTTTGCTGCTACTTCTTCCTATTTTCCGATCGATAAGACTGAACTGAGACGACACTCGATGATGGAACATGTTTCTAATTGCTGCGATTTCTTCTTCTCATGGACTCGTACATGCGAAAATTCTCCATGAAGGATAATGTATACACTTTCACCAGAGAAATCTTTGGAAACATTTTAGGTGAAACGTGTGCCGTGATTGGACCAAGAAAACGAAGGAAAACTTCGTAGATCACCGAAAATCGGTCCGAAGATCGATCGTTTCCCATATTACAAAATTCCTTTCGCCCTATTTGAATCCCATTGAATTAGGTTTCTCCCCATTCAAAGCAGAGGTCAAAAGACAACTTGGGTTCTCGATCCGTTCCCATTACTGATAGCCACGGTGCTGCTGCTCAAGGTGTGTCTGGCATGATGTCGCAGAAACACTCTCGAACAAATTGTCTACGACGCAATAGCGAGGGTTCGCGCTGCCAATTTATGCCGCGGAGCATGACCCTACGTTTACATGGACAGGTCATTGAATGCAGGAATCATTGCCGAGTGAAGTCGTTCTTTCTATGACGAGGAAGGAGAAGGGACTTCGTCTTCACTGTCTGGTTTTATTCGCGTTTCTCTTTCCTCTCCTCCCCTGTCTACTGTAGACGTGGATTCTTTTAGGGCCGCCCAGAGGGGGGGGGGGGGGGTTCGGGGGCAATCTGNNGGGGGGGGGGGGGGGGGGGGGGGGGGGGGGCATCGGGGACAATCTGACCCGGATCCGTGGTCCCGGGCCACGGCTTATCAAGGGGCCTCCTAAGGGCCTCAAGGGGGCCCTCCAAGGAGCCTCCGGTTTAGATTTGCCCCGGGCCTCTGGAAACTTCTGGGCGGCCCTGCTTTCTAGCACATGAAGTCAGAATCGAGTCGGTTTGGTATAATAATATTGACAGGATGAAGAAGTTTGGGTCAAGAATGAGAATTATCCTCTCCCGATACCGTGGTTGGGAAAGTCAATTTGAGAATTTTCAAAATAGCGCAAAATGGTGTGACTTTCACTTACCCCTTCTGTAGGTAAGACTCAATAAATGCATTAAAAACCATGCTTTTGACGCAACGTGCGCTTTTTTTTATTTGCTGGAAAGTAGTTTTTTGCTTCGTGCAGACCCAGCTCGTGCTCCTGGTCGTCTTGGTGGCCTCGCAAGTGGACTTCATCGTTGGAACCCTCATCGGCCCGTACGACGACAAAAATCTGGCTCGAGGCTTCGTGGGTTACAGGAGTGAGTCCATGATACCGACCGTCTCGTGACTGAGCTATAGGGGAGTCGAAAGAGGATCGTGTATTCCATCTTCGTCTCGACAGAGGATGTATTCCAACGGAACTGGGGCTCCGCATACGGGCCCTCGAGGATCCAGGACGGAGACCAGGACTTCTTCAGCGTCTTTGCCGTCTTCTTCCCAGCCGTCACCGGCATCGTTGCCGGCGCCAACCTCTCCGGTGACCTCAAGGTATCGCCAGATCGTCGTCATAAAAGTATTTGCGGGTGAAGCGATCGGAACGAAAGGACTCGAACGAGTCGGAAGGAATTTCCGCGTCGACTCGACGAGGCGAGACGAATGAGGGAGAAAAAGAAATTCCGAGCTTTATGCTCCGCGAAACGGTTTTCATGGGGTCTCGGGATGGTTTCGGAAAATAAACCCTTTTGGGATCGTTGACGGTGCGATATTGTCGCTTGCTAGGACCCGTCTTCGGCGATCCCGAAGGGGACGTTGGCGGCGGTGGTTCTCACGTACCTCTCGTACATCGGGTATGGGGTGATGCTCGGAGGTTCTGCCGTGAGGGAGGCATCGGGAGAGATCTCCGAACTCGACAAGACTCTCGTCGACGTCTTGCAATCGGATGCCTTCAACTGCACCCTTCGATCCTGCAAGTGGGGACTCCAGAACAGCAACCAGGTTCTCTGATATTTACGTTCTTCGAGATACCTACCGTCGCACGAGAGATTCGTATCGGACGACGGACTTTGCTCTTGCAGATGATGGCAGCTGCTTCCGCATGGATGCCGTTGATCTACGGAGGCTGCTTCGCCGCCACGCTCTCTTCTGCCATCGCCAGTCTCGTCGGTGCTCCTCGCGTCTTCCAGGCGAGTCTACTTTTATTTTTCCGGTACGACTCTGCCCCCGGTTTTTCTCCTCGAGTTTTCCCATCCGTTCGAGATCGATCGCATCGAAAGCTTCGAAGCCCTCTCGGTCCGAGACGTTAGGGACGGAGGGGAGTTTTGGGTTTCAACAATGAACGGTCAAATTCGTTCGTCTATAGCAGGGGTCGGGAACCTTTTTGGCAGAGTGAGCCATATTAAGGTTGAGCTAAGTGCTTGTGAGCAAAAGATTTTCAGAACAACATAATTTTTCCTGAAGTTGACAAACAGAGGTGTGCATTCTTTGATACATGAGGAACAACCATTATTTTCAACCATGACTCAATGAGCCAAACTTTTCGGCTCGTGAGCCATAGGTTCCCGACCCCTGGTCTATAGCAACGGTGCTCCAAGTGCGGCCCACGAGGACATTTGGAAAACGAATAAATAAATAAATACTGGAAAGAAATTTAAGGACAGCGGGGAAAAAAAAAGTGCATCCGGAGGGGAGTCTCTCCCAATGGATGCGGAGACATTTTTGTAGACAGGAACGTTCCCGTTTAGCAACCCCTCCTCCAGTGCACCAGCTTTGGTCTCATACGGCACAACAAATTTTCGAATTTGTAGGTCTACAATTAACAGATTGTGCGACCCCAAAGCTTTTCCATGGTCATATCAACACATCCAAGTTTTCTGCCTCATCCGAAAAGGTCATGCTTGTGATATGCGTTACGTATGTGCACAGCAGGAAACCTATTATCGTTTCCGAATGATGCCATCATATCGCTATCAGAAGTCTTGGGACAGATGATAAAAAGGGGGGGATTTCTCTTTCACCCCCGTATGACTGCATAAAGGGAAGAGGCAACATCGTTTTTAGCTTATGAATATTATGAGTTCTTGTTTTTCTTTATGAATTCGAGAATATGAAAAGGCAGAAACAGAAAGAAACTCTGTCTTCGTGCGACCTCTCAAAATGACATCATGTACATACTCCGCTCTCTCGCTCGTGAACCCTTTCGCTACGGAATTTACACCTTTTTTCTATTTTCAGCAATTATATTTAACATTTTCGGCCCAGGGCATTTAAAATGCCCCCCTTACCCCTTTCTGGGACTGAGGGGGTTCGAGACGTACGATACCTCAAGGTCATCATCCACATTTCTTTGTATGCTCGGAAATGTGCCCCTCAGAATTTCTTTTAAATATTAGGCTTCTTCCGTTTTTTTTTCTCCCTTTCCCCATTATACATGATAATAAAAAACCTTTAAAATATATGTATATCTTTTCTTTTCTGCCGTCATTTCTGCTGATTTGGGCGTGATGGATTACGCTTTTTAGGCCCTAGCCAAGGATAAGTTGTACCCTGGGATCAGCTTCTTTGGAGCCGGCTACGGAGCCAATAATGATCCAGTGAGGGGTTACGTGGCTTGCTTCATCCTCGCCGTCGCCTGCATCCTCATCGGTTAGTTCTTTCCTCCGTTCCTTCTCTGGGCAAGAAACGACAACGCCCCATTTGTATAGAAGGGGTGCTTAAAAATTCACCCCGTTTCGTTTGATTCCTACATCTAATATACGAGCAGACGATCGTGACTGACTGAATGACTGACGCTAATTCTAATCATGTCTTGAGAAGTTAGAAATCTGAAACTTGGTACACATGTACCTTTTGGGATGCAGAGTTCAGAAAAAATCCCACTTTGGAAGTTAATACATGTTTACATTCATTTTACGTAAGATTTATGTTAATTTCCCCCTGGCATTAATGCGTATTTAAAGAGCCAATCAGTACCATTTTACATACAACTCATATACTGAATCTCCTATTCCTTTACGTTCTTCAGAAATCTAGGGTGGTTGGACGAGTACACGAATACTCATCCTCACCAGCACTCAAGAGTACCAAAGTGACCTCCTGCTTCCTCCTCCCGTACCGGAACCTTGGGAGGAGGAGTAGACGTTCAAAGGAGCTCTCTTCCTTTTAGGATAGAGATGTTGTACTTATGGCTGGGATTCCATTAGTACTCATCCCTAATCTCGTGCACTGCTGTAATAAAAAGCTTAACCTCAGCATTTAATGATTACCTGAGTCATATATTATAAATATATATATTATAATGTCGTGTTTTCCATATATATATTCATTGATTGCATAATAAAAAGTAGAAGGATGCTAAGAAAACCTGATACTATATCAGGAAAACCAGTACTTAATAGTAATTGTAGGATGCAGGGAACAAGGGTTCCATCTAGTGAGGAATCTTGGTACTGCAACAGCAGGATGGTCAGCTAAAGTTTCATATAGATGATGTGTTAATTTTTCATAAACTTAATATCATGTACTTCACGTCAGATGGAGTGACGTCTAGTTGATGTAAAATACACGTACACTTTGGTGACATAAATATAGGAACGTAAATTTTACGTTAACGTGATGTCATTTTCATGGCAATCGCAAGAAATTTACATTGTTTGCAAAAAATTGATATCTTATTTACATACATACATGCTGCTTGGGCGCATTCTGTTTGAAGCTTCATAAATCCTTCTGTAGAAAAAGAGATTTGTCTNACGACTTCCCTAATTCAAGTCAAGAGTCAAGATAGTTAGTGACATCAAGAGGCGATTTCGCCCATTTCGATATCACGTGTCGAGGTCGAGCGTTCCTTAATTTTAGGGTAGGCCTAACCCTCTTGAAGCTAAATATTTTTCATTTTTTTTATTTTTCATTATTTATTTATTATTATTATTATTATTTTTTGACTATCCTAGTTGCTTACTGTCTAGTACCTAACGTCAACATTGCCCCCCACCTTTTTGCCTGTCCATGAAAGCATCTAGTTTCTTCTTAAAGATAGTCACAGCGTGGGGCAGCCACTACTTCGTCATCTAACGCATTCCACGCGTTCACCACTCTGCAAGTAAAGAATTCCTGTCTCGACCTGAGCCTAATTCACAAGTAGTAACCAAATGCTGAAAATGCGGTTAATTACGAATAGCTAGCATTTCATCGATGTTCATTTTTCATCGTATTCTCAATGTTATTTCTTCGTGGAGTTATCCACATCATATCGACAGAATATGGGTGCCGCAAATCGACGCGAGATGGCACCTAACCGCCGATTCAGCGATTCTTACCTGATGCCCTGATACTTTGCATTTTCCATACAGTACCCGATCTTTTCCCATTTACAGCATAAGGGAAGGTTTGGGGATTTCTAGATAGACCTGTTTAAGGAGGTAATCAGGCAGAAGGAGACTCGAAGTATTTCTGGCCAATGGGGGTCGTGGAGACATGCTCAATATTCCTAAATCTCCACATAGCACATGCATTCACTCGAGCTCTTCCGTAGAGGATAGAGCACGAAAACATGTCCGTGAAGTTTTTCTCTACTGAACAGAGAGAGAGAGTTGAGTCATGTAAGTACTCAATTTGAATTATGATTCAAATAGGATATAGGAAATAAGGCTGTGAGGGTCCGTTACGTGAGATGTTTGTACTCAGTAGAGTACTACTTGTATCATACCATTTGGGTACTCTCCGTGAGGTTATCGAATCAACATTCAATTCCTTCGACTAATTAACGCTCTTCCAGACTATGGATAAGGGTGGAGGTTATATAATGCCCGTACGTTGACAATTCATGTAACGTTGACACAACGTTACCCAGCAACACCTCTTCAACATTGATTTGTGTTTCATTTCAATATTGGGGCAACGTTGAGACAACATGTCAATTTGAAAAGTCAACCTTTTCTCAACATCGAGGGAACATTATTGTGCCGATTGGTTTCATATGGCTGCATTCTTATTGCAATGTTCTTGACAGTGCTGTGCCATCATGTCGTATCTCTGAAAGTAGAGGTCATTGTGCTAAAGGGGTGTTTTAAAAGGGGCAGGAAAGGAAGAGACTCCACGGAACAAATCCACGACTTGATGGAAAACTCGGTATTCTTTTCCCTCTCCGGTTCTTATACTCTGAACACACTGCAAAATCCAGGCCTTACATTCTCACCAAAGGTTTAAAGACACTGCAAAATCAATAATATTATGACGAGAACACAGCGTAAAAAGCAGCTTTTGTGGCTTCAAAGGAGAGAAATGTTTTGGGCGTGCGGAGATGGGTGCAGTTGCACCCGTCTCGTGCCTAAAAAAAGTTTAATTTTATTACTGCATTTTGAGTGACAGTCGCTTTTTATCCAGACGAATCCGACACTCGAAACTCAAAGGAAACAAAATTGGTAGTATTTCCAATATGGTAGAGATAAATTACAAGCCCAGAATTTCTACAGTCGACGTTTCACAAAGCGTGACACGGAACGCTTTTTTTTTGCCAGTTACTATGTATA
This sequence comes from Darwinula stevensoni, assembly GCA_905338385.1. Classification (NCBI taxonomy): domain Eukaryota; kingdom Metazoa; phylum Arthropoda; class Ostracoda; order Podocopida; family Darwinulidae; genus Darwinula; species Darwinula stevensoni. The sequence goes on from CAJPEV010001487.1 coordinate 30,498, forward strand.
GAGGATGTGGCAAAAAAAAACCCCAAAGAATTTTAATCGAAATATCTCCACTCTCCCTGGAGCTATTTTTTAAACTTCCACTCCGCATAAATGGATATGTTTCCAACATATAATCCACATTTCTTAAAAATTCTTTGCTCCGAAGTAAGGCTATGAATACCAAATAAAAAGAAGTTGGATAATAAAAATGGACGCGAGCTAGTGTTGATAGTGGAGTGGACAGGATGGAGGACAGGGTGGAGGACACGCGAGCGCTCTGCTTGGATACCATCCAGGCCGCATCCAACTTCTCTCCCATTCAAAATAATTTTTTTAAAGCAGGCCTTTCTTACAAATAGTTTTAATTAGTTTCATTCCGATCGATGATATGTGAATCAATATGATATGTGAATAATATATAAAAAAGAGAGTTTTCTCATATCTGATTCAGAGTTTCTTTTGGTCTCGATTGGAGAATGAGGCGCTTGGACGAGGCAGAAGGATCGGATTCGAGTCCCCGGCCTATTTCCGATTTATTTTGATCGTGGCCTTGTTGAGGAAAAGTTAATTTGTATGAAATTTCTAGCACCTATAAGGAACACATCAAACTATGCGCAAAAAAGCGCCCGTGCAAAGGTCGTGAAAAGTGCTCCAATGAGAGTGGAGATAAACAAGTTAGCAGTCGTTGGTCTTTTTTTGTCAGACCCTGTCGATTTGAAGAGAGTAAAGTGAGATATCAACAAAAGAAAGTGAAATGCATCGGGGGGAAAGAGGAAATGTTGCATCTTTTAAAATATTGTTCTTTTTTAACGTTCCTATGCGATACTACAGGGTGGCGCAGCTAAAAGAGGCCCCGCGTATTTGTATGTATGTGAACATGCTTGATTTATTATTACGTGTTGCATGCATTTAAAATACATATCCTGCCGGCCTGCTTCCCTACATCAGCGATGAACCTTCCCGTGAGGGCTTTCAATCCACCCCGTCATTCCTGGGGGCAGGCGGACAGGTGTTAAAGAAACCCTGACTCCCCCAACAAGGGCGGTAAGCCAGGGTCCTTTAGTCTGCCTAGTGGGCCCGAAGAACACGAAGAGAGCCCAGGATCACCTGGTTTTGCATGCTTTTAGCTAGAGATGGAGCTACTGGCCGACAAGCTGGAATTCTTTCCAGTGCCGACAGGACTGTGTCCTTCATCTCTCCGAGGCACGCGATGATTACGACTACGAGCGCAACTTTGTGACCAGGATATGACTGTTGAAGCTCGAGCATGAAGTCTAAATGTTTTGCCCTTTTCTCTTCTTCCTTTGCGTTGATATTTTTCTCGCCTTTCACCCTTCTCAATTGAGGAGTACAGCTTTAAGTCATCCATGAACCACAGATGTGTGATCGGTGTACTCTTGCACCAGGTGGTCCGGCGTTGTACCCATCGCAATCTCGGAGCAAGATGGTAAGCGGAAGCAATGAGATGCGGAATAGCATGGGACTCAAAGAGTCACCCTGAAACACTCCGCGTTGGATGTTCACCCAGTTCGTTAGGGAAATTCGACCGTCCACCGACAATGCGAACCGTCTCTTCCATAGTAGGGGATTTTCTATGCATGTTCTGAGTGATGGATGGACACGAAGGCATTCCAACAGCACTAAAAGGTGTCTGTGAGAGGTGGTATCAAAGGCCTTTCGGTAATCCACCCATCCCATAGACAGGTTCCTCCGGTATTGACATGCGTCGATGCACACTGAGCGGTCAATAAGTAAGTTGTCTTTCGCACCTGCGACTCCCCGTTTGGCACCTCTTTGCTTGTATGCATCTTCCCAAACTGGTGTTATGGTGATTAGGATGTGTTCATTCATTATTATTATTATTTTTTATGACAAGAGTACTTACAGTACGTATACATACCATACTGTTAAGTTTAAAGCATTACAGGATGTGCTGGAAGTGATGTTCCTCTGGGAAAATACATGCCTGAACCATGTGCAGCATATTCAGCGCAATGCATTGGAGTTCTTTCTCAGAAATGGCGGTAATTGCAGCAGTGATGTTATCCTTTAACTGATCAATTGTTCTTGGATTGTTCTGTTACGCTTTACCCTTAAGGTTCCCCCACAAGTAAGAATCACATGTACTAAAATCGTAGTCAGGAGACTATTTGTCTGTTGCCCATACGGTATTCGGCGAAGATCGCACCGTTTCAACAAGTCGCTGACCTCCACAATCGCCCGATTCAAGTACATGTGATTTTTACTTGTGGGAGAACCTTAAAGGCAAAGTGTACCAGAACAATCCAAGAACAATTGATCAGTTAAAGGACAGCATCATTGCTGCAATTAAAGCCATTTCTGAGAAAGAACTGCATTGGGTTGCGCTGAATATGCTGCGCAGGATTTAGACATTGCATTGCCCCAGAGAGACATCACTTCCAGCGCATCCTTTAATGTTGTAATCCTAACTGTAATGCATATATACGTACTGTAAGTATTCTTGTCATAAATAATAATAATAACAATTGTAATAATAATAAGTCGGCGACGACTGCGACGCGACGAATATGAAGACGGCAGGTCGACGACAAAGAGAGGCGCGATGAAAGGAAGAACCGCTTCACGGCCAGCATCCCAAAATCATCGATAAATCATCGAACGACTCGGACTTCAGCTATAACTGGCTAAAAAAGGGACTGCTGAAAGCCAGAAAGAGAGCACCATCCTAGACTTTCAGGACCAGTGCATTAGAACTCATAACTACGAGAAGCACATTCTGAAGCTGGATGTCGAAGACCGCTGCCGATATTGTCACGGCTCATCCGAAACGGTTCACCACCTCCTAAATCCTCCAGCGTACGACAATCCTGGGCACGGCCTACATCGCCGTGTCCTACAGAACTAAGACTAGTATGATGACCGGGATGTGGCTCATCCCCTCTCATACCTCCTATACCGGCATTCACCGTGAAAGTACGATGAATATAATAATAACAATTCAGGCATCTTCATATACATACATACAGGTATACGCAGGGCCTCTTTTAGCCGCGCCACCCTGTATGATAGGGAGTACCTCAGGAAGGGGCCCTGGAAGAAAATGTAGCATATTTTTGGAAACTGCGAAGTAGACTTCTTGGATGCTTGTGTGCATGTGCCTGACACAGTTTATGACCTCGTGGGGGTACGACCTCGCCCCTCACCATTATACCGATCATTTTCTCTTAAGCGTCAGCTAACAGATGCACTGATAAATAAATGTGCCTCGAGGAGGACATGATATTGACGATGATGAAATTTACAGCCAATTTGAACGCGGTGGCGACGTTGGTGGTGAATTTTTTCCTGGCCGCCTATGGGCTCATCAACTTCTCCGTCTTCCACGCTTCTGTGACGAAATCTCCAGGCTGGAGACCGTCTTTCAAGGTGAGCCATCACTTCACATCCTGCTTCGAGTATCGCAGTGCAGCATCAGAAGCAACAAACATGAGAACAAAACCATCAGAAACAACTTGCGTCAGAAACGACACGCTGCATTGATAGCATGAGATTCACTCGTAGTTGCTACTCATTAGATTCCATGGCACGGATTTCGATTTCAGACGTTTCTCCCCGAGTACTCGATCGGGAGTGTTAAAGCCCTTCATATCGTGCGCATGGTTTTCGTAACAAGGCCTTTTAAATGAAAATTTTCAGCTAATTTTTCCTTATCGAGGCGTTCGTATGCTTCTAATCGAAGGTATTGCTTATTCTGTGAACATTGAGGAGATGGGTATGATGGATGGTCACAGAATAGACTGGTCCTTCGAGTTGACAATGACATGGATAAATTTCAATAAATTCCATTTCATCTCCCTCAGGCTTCCTTTTCGCTTAGATCAAAATCTATGAGTTTGGTCATTAATCCTTTCCCAGGCGAAACTTAGACTTGTGCAGGAGCACGCTCAACGTAAGACTGTTAACATGAGAGCGGAGGAACTTCATTCTGAGGGAATTCTAGTTGCTGAAATGAGTTTGGTTGCCTATCTGTGTCTCACGTCCAGTTCTACAACGCGTGGGTGAGTCTGTTAGGGACACTCATGTGTGTGGTGGTGATGTTCCTGATCCAGTGGGAGGTGGCCCTCGCCACCTTCGGCGTCACGATGGCCCTCTACCTATATGTCAACTACCGCAAACCCGGTATGCCCTCCCCCATCGACTATCCCCCTACTTTATCTCTTTTTCCTCTTCGAAACTGAGGTCCATGGTGACTTGCAGACGCCAACTGGGGCTCGAGCACGCAAGCGCAGGTGTACACGAGTGCGCTGAAGAGCGTGCACGATCTGAACAAGACAGGTGAACACGTGAAGAACTACCGACCTCAGTTGCTCGTCCTTGCCGGTCTTCCCAGTACCCGACCTCCCCTGTTGGAATTTGCCTATCTCCTCACCAAGTCCAGTTCACTGCTCATCACCGGTCACATCATCAAGGTCAGTGTTGTTCACCTATCGGGAGGGAGAGACGGTCATTGGGAAACTCGAAAACACGGTAAGAGGGACATACACCAACTGAGGAATCGGTTTAGTTACTGAAACATGTTAAGACTGTGTTTATCATTGACATGCACCTCCGAAAAGCAGATTGGTTTCCACGAACACGTTTATCCATGAGTTAAACGCGTTCGAAGGCGATGTGGATGCACTTTGAAAGAAAATTATCAGTATTACGTGCCAGCTGTTCCTCTATTCCACACCAAGTCAGAGACTTTGCCCTTGAAAAGACTCAACCTTGTTAGGAATTCGTTTTCACTGAACCATTCGAGAGGATTGAGTCGATTTCTGTTATTCCTCTTGTCAGGTTGGTTCAGGATGATGTCAAGAACTTCTATGTTTTCATTAGCGTCCATATCCACCGTCGCTATGGAAATGAAGAGATGAGATGAGAGGGAAAAATATATGAGGGTGACATGCACCAGATCTGTTTATCTTAAACTAATCTGATCTCACAATAGTCCTCTATGGGAATCCGTTTGATGGAAATCTTATAGACGCCCATTATGAAACTAGATCAGTTTAAAGTTAAACGGATCTGGTGCATGTCGTCCTGAGGCCCACTACGACAAAACAGAATGTTGAACTACCTCTAAGAATCCGTTTAGGGAGATAAACCTGCTATGGAGCAAGTTTATCTTTCAAGAATAATTTCTGAGGGAAATATACTAATTGCGTTTGGTGCATGTCCTAAATCAGTTTAACATCATCAAGGTCATCTATCGATTCTGAATGTCTCCTCTGGGTCGTCATCTATCACGGACTGCTGAGACCGAGGTTACGCTTCATATCTGGCCTGCGTAAAGTTGCAGCGCGAATAAATTATTGTTACGAACATCGCAATTGAATTTATTTTCGAAGAAATGGTCATCACTTGTTCATCGCCTTGCATCGGTGTAGTAGACCATACTACGAAATCCATTGAATAATGAGTTCTCTATGGAGTGGATGCTGGGGGAGTTACATGCATCGCTTATAGAGCGCGTAAATGTTCATGCGAAAATGAAATTTATTGCAAGAGGGAGGAGGGTATGTATGTTTGAGCATGATTGAAAAGAAGACCTATTTTTAGGGTCCGATGAAGCATAGCGCGAGGGCATCACTGGTCCAGAAGGGTTATACCTGGCTCCAGCGTCATCATATCAAGAGTTTTTACAACATCGTGGAGAGCGACCGATTTGACAAAGGAACAAAGGCCTTGCTTCAACTGTCCGGCTTGGGAAAGCTCCGTCCCAATGTCCTTCTCCTCGGGTTCAAGGCTGACTGGCGCTCCTGCCACCCGACCGACATGCTCCAATACTTCAATGTCATTCAGTCAGTCCCATAATTCCACCTTTCCTTTAGCATCCTAGCCGTAAAAGGAACGATTGCCATAGGTTTCCTTCGAGTATTTTATTTCTGGCTTCCATAGCACCTAACTGCGAAGTTTTGATTATTCGTTATTATTACCTGTAGAGCATCGAAAACAAAATGGAGGTGACCCCTCATGGTAGTCACATCTGACACATATGGCAAGATCTGGCCCCGCTGGAGACGAACTCGTGCTTTAAATCATCTGTAAATAGCACGTAATGGAATGATAGAAACAGTTTTTAAAAGTGATGTGAACGCACGCATGCCTCCTCTTCACACCTATAGGGCAGAGGATGCTAGCCAGAGTTACAAACCCGACTTAAATCGAATAAAATGGAAACCGCAAATGTTGTGCCCTTGGGCTGTCAGGAAAATTGAATGATACGAACCTGATGATGATGACCGAGTTTGGAGTTGGGTGATCCATGTGGTATTTAATTACCATTTTAGTGATGCCTTCGACAACTACCTGGCGGTGGGGATTCTGAGACTCCAAGAGGGTTTGGACTACAGTGACATCGTGGAAGAGGAAAATGCAGTCGTCGTCGAGGAGAAACCTCTCAAGACCAACAAATCCGCCGTCTCCCTCGGTAAGTCGGTTAGCTTCCCCATATTTTCCTCATTTCTGCTTCGATGGAGCTCTCGGTCTCACGCTCGGCTGGAATTCTTTCCTTTTTCGCCTCCTTTTCCCGAATCAACGCGGAAGCAGGAAGTTCGTTTGAAAAATGTTGAATAGATCGATGAGTGGATGCATGTCAAGAAATTCGTCGAAACTTTGGACAGTTGTGTGATGAAATTCGGCACGGTACCGAAACTGCGAAGAACTCTTTCTTTTTAGTTTGAAGTCCATAGACGCACTACTCTACATTACTTTTTCCGGGTACCATGCAGTCGATACTGCCATTGGAGACAAGTTTTTAACCCTTTAATGCATGACGTAGCAGATGTGCAACAGTCCTGTCATTATACCTAGCAACTATGCCGTCGCTAGGTGCCATACACTCCTGGTGGCAAGCAAATTAAAAACACCTGGCTTTGTCGTGTGACAAACTGACTTTTTTGGTGCAATTATTTTCAAGTTCATGCTAATCCAGGGGCCCAGGCTCACCCGTATTTTTACATTTTCTTTTGCGTTGAGGTATGTACGAATGTTGACGGACCGACTGAGCTCTCCAGCGTCCATGCAGCGTGGTTTAGAAAGCTGAAAATGATGTTTGCAGAAAATGAACAGCAATAAAATTTTCGGACCTACTGCTTACAAATTTTAGGGAATTTTCCGCCCACTTTTCCCGTGTTCCAGGAGGTAAGTTAAACCTTCCAGGTTTTTACGTGGTAGGTTTTTTCTACCAGGGCAGAAAGACTCAAACTTAGGTAAAATAAAGAAATTCCCAGAATTTCCAATGAGCATTGTTGTTCTCCGCTAAAACCAGTAGTGGTTCCTGCTGTCCCTTGCTTCATTTGATCATTATTTCATACTTTTGCTCCTCTTATCTTTCTCTTTCTCTTGGCTTCTGAAACGTGCCTTCAGATCTTCAGCATCTCCTACGTTTTAAGTCGAGCAACGGTTGCCACCTTCATCCACCTTGTGAGTCTCTCCCTGCACTTCAGTATCTCACAGGAGAAACTTGACTAACAGGGAAACTATAACCCTCTTTCGGATCGGTGAATTCCCTGCTCTGTTCACTTGCAGTGGATTCTCGCCTATCTGAACTATCCTTCACTCACTTTACTCAATGCCGGCGGAAAGTACTATACATATCTCCCACTGGTCCAGCTTTTTTCTTTGGTCATAATCATGCATGTTGCTAGCAAAAATAGCTGTTGAAAATATTAGTCTAACCCATTCTTATATCATTAATAATGCCATTTCCTTAAAAAATTTAGTGCATTATGGAAAAAAGGTCGGTATAATCCCCCTAACACCCCCTAACGCCGCTCATGTTTAGCTTGCTTCTTATTTTTCATTTCATTCCCTGGAATATCATCGCGGGTGAGAGGTACTGTTGAACTTGAAACTGTGGTGGTTAAAGGCCGAATCGTAATTATGTGCGACTTGTTCACATGTTGTGGAAAATGCAGCGTGTTTGAATGCACGTGATGCAGCAGAACCCCTAACCCTTAAGCTGTATTCGCATAATTTCGGATGCGATAAGAAACAAGAGAACTGAACGAAAGGAAACCCCACACGATTTCAATATGTTTTAACTTCAAAGTAAACACCAGATTACAAAGGCGGCTCGTCAGGGGAGGCAAGAGAGGCCCGACCTCCTCAAAAATTCTCAGGATGCACTTATCCATACAATTTGGAAATATCCATTAATATTTTAAGTAACTGAAAGAATTCTCTTAGAACCATTGGATTCATTCTCCATCAACGTAAACCATCGAAGTCCGGTCTCTGACAGTTGACTCTTGCCCAGAATCGCGTATGGGAGGCCAGAGCCTGGAGGCCTCCCCTGGCCCATAGACAATGCATAGGGGTATCCAGTATCACTAACAATACAGTCGAATACAGTAGTATACCAAATCAACTTGATTCTGACCCCATGTGCTAGATAAGGAAAACTGCTTTCATGCATGTGATGAGTGGAGGATGAGCATTCCCCTTCAAGTAATTTATCCCCTAGATAAGGGAACCCCGAAGAAACAAGACAGTGAAGACGAAGTCTGTTTTCCTTCTTCGGCATGGAAAGAACGACTTTGTTTAGATATTACTTCTCTACTCAATGACACATTCCTATAAGCGTAAGAATTCGCTCTGCGACAAAATTTGGTAGTGTAAACTCATCCTATTGAGTCACGCACAATTTGTTAAGGAATGTGTCTGTGATAGGGTAACTTGGGGGAATATGGCCATTGGGGTAATATGGCCCTTCACAATGAATCCCCTTACAGACTGAATAATTGGTTTGGGCGAGTTTTAAAAATAGTTCTATCAAGGAGTACATGCAATTGTCGAAATGTTTAGACCTGTTCATTGATCCAGTTCTCACAGGAATTCGGAATACATCGATGTCTTGAAAGTCATCTGCACGCGATTCTTTGATTAATGACCCTGAAACTATTATGTGCCTTGAGCAACTAAAGCGTATATTTCCTAATAGTAGCATGAATACAGATCTTCCTCCAAATTACCTTATTGTGCCCAAGACACAGCAGCAAGATACGGTGGCTATCGGTAATGGGAACTGGTAGCAGATAACGGGAACTCAGTTATCTCTTGACCTCTGCCTTGATTGGAGAGAAAGTTGATTGAATCGAGTTCAAATAGGGGCTGTATAGGGGTAGGAATTTGATAATATCGGGTGTCGGGGGATCCATTTTCGGCGAGCCATGCAGTTTTCCACGATGAAGACAACTTCGTCCTATCGTGGCACTCATTTCATCTCGAAAGTTTCCAAAGATTTCTCCAGTGAATGTGCATGCAGCATCCTCCTCGCAGCATCTTCGAATGAATGAGTCCATGAGTAGAAGTCGCAACAACTAGTCATGTTACCTCCTCGTTGAATATCAATCTTTGTCCAGTCTCATCAATGGGAAATTGGGAAAGAACCAACAGCCAACTAACTTCGGCGTTGAAATGGAAGCAGAAACCCTCGTATGAGGAATTCAGTTACTTCGTCGGTCAAGATCCTGGTCGTTTTATGGAAATTAACGCCAAGACCCCTTTGGTGTAGATGGGTGGAGATTCGCTTTCTCTGATGCTCTTTTATGCATGCGAGATCAAAAGCTTTCTCTGACATTTGGTCACAGACAGGTCAGAGAAGGCGGGTCATCCTGATTAAAGTCGTTCTTCCCATGCCGAGGTTGGAAAAGAAAATTTGACTTCATTGTCTGGTTTCTTCGTGTTTCTCAATCCCTTCCTCCCATCTTGGCATAAACGTCTTGAGGGAGGAATCCTCACTCTCTGTTCATCACATTCCCGAAGGAGGTTCTCCCTTACCAGTGCGTGGGACCAGAATCAACTTGGTTTGATATATACGAGAGCAGGGTGGCAGACCTCTCCGTCTGCTTTGCGCATGAGTGAGTGCCTGCTAGCAAGAGTCTTTTGGTTCCTTTGCCTCGAGTAGAGAGCTGTTCCGTCATTCGAATTCGAATTTTGCCTATTTATATATTCGTAGTCGCCATGGATGAAAAAGACAAGATGTATCATACATAATCATGATAGTCGCTAGGTAAGCGAGATGCTAATTTGTCTAGGAGAAATTTTGAAACCCACTAGGGGAGAAACTCGTCAGACCACTACTTTTCTCCTCGGACTGGATGTGCCTCTACTCTCCCTCGAGTGTTCGATGGAAGTTTCTCGCGCAACCTTTACTTTGTTACCTGCCAATTAAAGAAGTGCGACTCATAAGACGGAAAGACCGACCTAAGCGTGCTTTTCGTTCTTCCATCAATACGACGATGAATTTTTGTTCAAAATGATCATGTACTGGCCGCCACTGCCAGATTATCGTCATCATCCTGACCATTAGGCACCGATGATTTTGATGATCTTGCTAATCACCATCTTCACTTCTTATCGTGAATGCATTCGCCGGAAGCGACAGAGGATAGGGGATGGTAGGCGCTTTCCTCCATTCAACAAGGACGTGTACTAAGCCTTTCATACCGTCTTCAGGGAACTCAGCTGTAACTCGTAACGGTGCAAACATTATTTTCGGATGTCAGAAGATTTCGTGAGCATCTTCTGGCAGCGATTGCTTCATTCGATCCACTCCGATTTTTCGAGACGCACTTCATCAGCACTGTGACTTGCAGTAACGTAACTTTAATATCATCTTGAAAAAAAATTAGGACAAAATTAAGAGAGAACTGTACGAGCAACCAGATCCAGCAGCAGGGTAAGGAAACACGAGTATTGTATAGATTTAGTATGTTTCAGACACGAGCCGACTCTGCCGGACCGGTTCTGCACTATATGCGCATAGAGATTAGGCTAAATGGGGGGTGCAAACCATTAGGGCCAAGCGCTCCATTGCCACAATTTGCGAATGGCAAATGCAAGCAATGTATCATCCTAGTTTCACCGTGACATGACAAGGAAAACCAAGCAACACCAACTTCAACTCAGAGGAAGAAAAATCGAGACATATACAGGGTGTCCATAAAGTGACTTCTTGTGACCAACTTTTTATATACTGAATCTGGGGGAACATACTTTTAAATTTTTGTAGGCTGTTTATCATTAGACTTCTGAATGTTGTCACATCTTTTTTTCCTACACTCTAGTGTGACAGAGAATTCATTTACGTAAACCCTTGTTTCAAAAGCAGGTTCAGACATATGGAGTGTAGCATTCCGAATTCTCAGCCAGGGCAAATGTCCTCCTCGATCTCCGGATTTTGACCCCTCGTGAATTTTTTTACTCTGGCATTGTTTATAAGGACACGCCCACAGATCTTGAACAACTTGAAAGAGAATTTCTCTCATGTCATGTGCCAGAAAAGAGACTGAAGCCTCATGGATGTTGCCGACGATGCAATTGCCAGGGCTCAGAAATGTCTAGAAATCGGCGTTAGACACATAGAGCCAATTTGTCTAGTAAATTCATAAATTTTGTTATTTTGAATTCCCAAAACGCTCTATTATTCAATCAATACTGTGATAACTACAAGAAGTTGTTGCAATGAGGTCGAAGGGCAAAATTATCTTCGAATTCGGTCCGAATTTCTTTCCATTCAAGTGAATGAAAAAAAAATCTTAAAACACCAGACGTGGGAAATTCCCATCGAGACAGTTGCCTTAGGGTGGGTCTGGTTCGACTTCTCCTGGGGCCATGACAGAAGTGAGGCTTCAGAACCATAGTCACACTAGACAACACAGACTCTTGCAACTGCGGTCTGACAACTGGTTTATGCGCAGGGGAAAAGGGAGCGGAGTCGAGTCCGACTTCGAGTCCCGAGACGTCTCGAAGGAACCACTCGGCAGACGAAACGGAGAAGGAGACGAAAGAAAAGCGAAAGCAGCAGAAGAAGCGACGGATGTCGTTGTCGCAGATGTACCGGGGACCGGGCGGGGCCACTTTGCCGAAGACGGTCGTCAACAATCTGACCCGTTTCCAGCAGAAACAGAAGAAGGGAGCTCGGATCGACGTCTGGTGGCTGTACGACGACGGTGGACTGACGGTCCTCCTTCCTTACATTTTGATTCAGAGGAACCAATTTTCCTCTGCTTCTCTTCGCATCTTCTCCCTCGCCTCCTCCAAGGGAGAACTTGAACACGAGCAGAGAAGGTCTCTCTTTCTCTCTTTCTCTTTTTCTCTCTTTCTCTCTTTCTCTCTTTCTCTCTTTCTCTCTTTCTCTCTCCCTCATTCATGTTGTCTTCATCCATGCATCCATAAAATGCAGACTTGTTTTCATCGTGATTCTAGTATGGCGGCCCTACTGAGCAAGTTCCGCATCGACTACAGTGACGTGGTAGTCATCGCTGACGTCCAGAAAAAGGCGACCGATAATGCGCTCCAGCAATTCGATACCCTCATCGAACCCTTCAAAGAGATGGATAACGAAACCAGAGAACTTGGTATGGACTTGGTATCCCAACGCCATACTTGTAGTATCCGTTGTTCATCTACCGAAATCGTGACTTGCCTTCGTTCGTGGCAGGAACGTACATCCCAGAGGCAGAACTGCTGGCCAATCGTGACAAGACCAATCGCCACGTGAGGCTAAGAGAACTCCTCCATCATCATTCCCTCGATGCTACCCTGATCGTCATGTAAGTATCGAGTATCCAACTTTTCCTTTTAAAAGGGCTTACCTTAAGCGAGCCTTCTCCTATCTAAATCCCAAAGTGTTAACGTTCCGAGAAACGCATGTTTCAGGATCTTCACTTGCCCCGACCATCCCAAATCCTTCCCCGTTTTCCCGAAATGTTTCCCGTGTTCTTTGCATTCATGAATCTCCACCTGTCTCTGTAAATCGTCAAACCGCGTTCATATTGGGCTCGCTGTTGAACTCGAGTTTTACTTTAGTGGAATTTCCCCTGGTCGTGCGATTGAATCGTATCGGAACGCCGTAGGACGTTGCCGATGCCGCGAAAGGAGAGCGTGTCGGCCCCGCTGTACATGGCCTGGTTGGAGACCCTGACCAAGGACATGCCTCCATTCTTCCTCGTCAGAGGGAACCAGACCTCCGTCATCACCTTCTACTCTTGATCGACTTCATCCTTCGTCCGGCTCGCCTTCCGTCTTCCAAGGATGACGAGTCCTCGTCATCGTGGACTCCTCGTGATAGAATTTGCAATCATGATTCTTAGTATTTCTTTGGCGTTTTTTTTTCTTTTCAAATATCGAGTGAAAGATCCCATGCTCAAGGACCTGCTTCTCTTCGCCTATGAGTTCTGCACGTTTTTTCCCTATCTCTCTTCCTCCCTTCCTCTCTTTGATTATGTCATGCCACTCAAGGAAGGGTTTCAAGACATTCCTTGACGAGTTGCAGTTCGTCGCTGTCGTCCATGCTTTGTGCTTCCCGGTGCCCACATCCAACAGAATCAATGCCCAGTGCCTTTTCGGTTCAAACGAGTGCCAATCTGGAGGTGATGGTGGTGGTACATCTCAGGTTATCTCGCACTTCTATCCCCCTTTCAATGCGAAGAAAGCCTTGGGAAGAGAGGGAAACAGAATAATAAACATTCCAGCAGTTTGTCCGTACAGCCACAATAATCAATGAATTTTTTTGTCGACCGAGTCGATCTTTCGAGCTGATGTAATCGTAACTTGCTACGACCCCCCCCCCCCCACCCCCCTCCCTGTGTGTTCCGAAGTTCAATACGGGATAGGGTTAGGTGGGGCAAAAATAACCGGAAAAACGCATAATTGGTCTTTACAGCATAACATAAAACGTATGATAAAAAAAATTGATGTGATCTGAAAAGAAGAGAAAACTCGAAATTTTTTCAGAAATTTAACAAACGCCAGGGAAATGTATGAATTCATGAAAAAGGAGGGCAATGAACGATCTGTTATGAAAATAAGACTAATTTCTTGTTTGTCGCTATTTTATGGAATTTATGGAACCTTTGTTCATATAAGGACCAAAAAAAAAGTATGACCTGGAGCTTCTCCTTCAGGAAGCCTGGAATTCTTGTGTTAAAAAATTACTTTTAAGAGTGGCAAGTCTGGACTCCCTCCAATCGTGCAGAAAATTACAAGCAATGCAGCCCCATAGCACCAACTAATTATGATACATCACCTGTGTTGAAACTAACCTAGTCAACTTCCTTTCTTTCCTCTCTTCTGAAGTAGGTAGGGTTGCATTAGTTCGACGCCATACTGGGGATGGGTAATATCGATAGGTCTTTCTGCTCCACTATCGTGAGGATGGGAACTGTCAGGCCACTAAGCCTTTCGTCGATTTGTTTATTGTCTCAGCTGCCAAGTCTTGCATGTTTGCAGGTAAATCGTGCCTCTGTCAAATATATCTTCATGGATAATACAATGATTTATCTCAAAATAAATGGTGAATGGTGAGAAGAGAGGAGTGTTTATCGAAAATACCACCGTTAGGAGCACCTAGAACTGGCGTGTTTGCATGAACTCCCAATTCATGTAGTGCCAGTTTTAGTGGCTATGAAAAAATGTGGCTTTATGTATAAATGTGGTAGGTAGACCTATCAGTAATTTCTTTTAGCACCGCTCATTCTTGAATGAGATTTCCCGGCTTGAAGTAACTCGATTTGGATGTGAAGACAGTTAAAGGGTTCAGGTGCTCGTGCACTTCCACAAGCTGGTATCGCATCCATGTTTGGCGACAGTGCATTAGATCAACAATATTATCTTCTGCTCTTATGTTCGGCTCGCCCCGTCAAGTACGGGGCGAACCGAGCATGCGACTAAGAACGGTGCCATTTCTTTTCTCAACCTGAAGAATAGATATAGGGAAACACGCAGGAAAATTAGCATGGAATGCATTCCTGAACGATGAAGGTAAGGGTCTTCCTTGCAACACCGGAAATTGAAAACGCAACAGTCGAAATGCCCGTCACCACCGATTCGTGAAGCGGCAATATAATAATTTGAAGCCATGTGTTTCACAGTTTCCATCTCAAATCAGCCGGAGGCCGGAGCATGACCCCCTCTGATATTGGCGAAAAATTTTTATGCGGTGCCCCTCATGGCCAGAAGTAAGAATGCAACATTTTTGTTTAGGGTATGGAGCTGTTTTGGCACAATAATTCGTTAAATTTTGTGAAATTTAAAAAAGGGGGCACCTCTTCATGCTCATGTGGGCCAAAAACTTTTATACCAAAACGAACCCAGGAAACACCATTGTTCTTTAAGAAGGTTAGCCTTTCGAAGTTATTTCATATAATTTTTTTCTCAAGGCGATACTGAAGAAAATAAAGCTATGTGAAATTTGCCAATTTTTGGTATATTCAGAAATTTTCAAAACGTCAACATGTTCATAAAATCATATCATCATATATGTTTTTGGAATCAGCGGAAGAAGATCTAATGATGTGTGTCAAATTTTTGTCCCAACAAATTCCACTTAAGATGTGATGGGTCGAAAATGCAAAAATCACAAATTTCGCAAAAATCCAGTTTTCAATTGTATGGTGCCATTTTCTATGCATCACAACAAACTTGAAAATTTTGCTGAATGTCTGCCAATTACTTGAGTAAAAGATAAGAGCAATTTCAAAGGTCATATATTCAATAGTTTTTAAATGCATATCGAACATTTTTATTCAGACCTCACCTCACAAATTCTACCGTTGTTTATATTCATTAGATCTTCTTCCGCTGATTCCAAAAACATATATGATGATAGGGTTTTATGAACATGTTGACGTTTTCCAAATTTCTGAATATACCAAAAATTGGCAAATTTGACATAGCTTTATTTTCTTCAGTATCGTCTCGAGGAAAATATTATATGAAATAACTTCGAAAGGCTAACCTTCTTAAAGAACAATGGTGCTTCCTGGGTTCGTTTTGGTAGAAAAGTTTTTGGCCCACATGAGCATGAAAAGGTGCCCCTTTTTTTTAATTTCACAAAATTTAACGAATTATTGTGCCAAAACAGCTCCATACCCTAAGAAGAATGTTGCATTCTTACTTCTGGCCATGAAGGGCACCGCATAAAAATTTTTCGCCAATATCAGAGAGGGTCACGCTCCGGCCTCTGGCTGATTTGAGATTGAGCTATTCATCCGTCATCTTGGAGCTATACTTCTGCCTATTATGAACTGTATATTTCCTCGGTTGCAGTTTGCTTCTTATCAAGAACGGTGAAAATAAAAAACGAAACATGTCGCCGGATTTCGTAGATCACCGGATATATAGGGTGGTTTAAAAAAAAACCCTCTCTCGTTTTCTATGGGAGAAACACAGTTTCATAAATGTAGCAAAAAAAAATTAAATTGGATACGCTATCCATATTTAACAGCTACAAAGCGTTGAAATGCTTGCCAGCTTTTTTTCATCACCCTCGCCTAAGTCGTGCAATGCCCATTTAGAGGTGAATTAAAGGTGCTTAGAGGTGGATCATCCCACCTCAAGTAAGGTGATTGCCTATGTTCAACCGTTTCAGAATTCAATCAACTTTTCAACCATAACTTTTCAAGGGACAGTTGGATGCAGCTGATACTTGACAGAGAGGTTCATGAGTCTAAGAGGTTATTTTCACTTCCGCAAGATGGCGCTGTATCCCGATAGAAGGCGATGTTGGTGACCGGGTGACCAAGGGTGATTAACAAAAGCTCCACCGTCTTCAAAGGGGAGAAAGTACGATTCGTGTGTTCGAGTAAAAAAATATGAGATTCATAAACTTTTGATATTGGACATATAGGAGGTGTTGAAAAGATTGTCTTGTTTTTTCTGAGCAAATCTCTGAGCCATGTATTGTTCTGGTACACAGCTTACAGGTAGAGTATTAAACCTTTTTTAAAATCACCCTTGGTCACCCGGTCAACAGCAGCCCCCTCTATCGGGATACAGCGCCATCTTTCGGAAGTGAAAAAACCTCTTAGACTCATGAACCTCTCAGTCGAGTAACGGGCTGGATCTAACTGTCCCTTGAAAAGTTAGAGTTGAAAAATTAATTGAATGCTGAGACGATCGAGCACAGGTCATCCATCACCTAACTTGAAGTGGAATGATCCACCTCTAAGCACCTTTATTCACCTCAAAAAAAAGGGCATTGCACGACTTAGGTAGGTGCTGAAGGAAAGCTGGGAAGCATTTCAACGCCTTGTAACTGTCAAATATGGATCGCGTATCCAATTTAATTTTTTTTTACATTTATGAAACTGTGTTCCTCCCATAGGAAACGGTAGAGCGTTTTTTTTTAACCACCCTATATATAGTACAGCTGAGATTTTATAATGAAGAGAAAATTTTAAATACGAGGGGTGTTCGAAAAGTAATAGGAATTTATTTATTAAACGAGAACGATTAGTCCTAAGGTAACAAGAGTCAGCCCATACGTAGGCCAACATGTAAGCATTAGGACCTGTCAATGCCATTCGATACACTCAGTCCATTCTCGAGTTATAGGCCGTGCTGTCCCTTGCTATTTTTCTATTATGGAAGACGCGGTGAAAAATCAAAGGTCAATAATGTTCTTTTTGTGGAAGGAAGGAGTCAAAACTGTTGATATTGTCAAGCGCTTGCAGTGTGTTTTCGGAGATGCTGCTGACTCAAAAAGCACAGTTTATTTTTGGATTAACCGCTTCAAGAGTGGTCGGCAAAGCCTTGATGATGACCATCGGACTGGAAGGCCCTCCACTTCAGTTAATGAAGAAAATGTGGCAGCCGTGGAAGAGCTTGTGATGGAGGACAGGCGAGTGACCGTGCGAGAGATTGCCAGGGCCCTATGCATCAGTTTCGACTCTGTTCACTCGATTCTGCACAACCATTTGGGCATGAGCAAAGTTTCAGCGCGATGGGTACCTCGGCTGTTGGGGCCAGACCAGAAGCTCAACCGTACAGTGACATGTGGTCAGCTTGTGGACTCGGCGAAGAGGTACGGTGAGAACTTTTGGCTTCGGATTATTACTGTAGATGAGACCTGGGTGCCATACTTTAATCCGGAGACCAAATCCCAATCGATGGAGTGGCGGCGCCCTGATGAAGGCCCTCCAATAAAGGCTCGATCAAATCCGTCCGTTGGCAAGGTCATGATGACCGTTTTTTGGGATTGTCAAGGCATTATCCTCATAGACTATCTTCAGAGAGGTCAAACGATAAACGCCGAATACTATTCTGGTTTGCTGAAGGGCCCCTTGCGCACCCAACTGATCAAAAAACGCCCAGGAAAGCTCCACGCACGACCATTACTGCAGCAAGACGATGCCAGGCCCCATACTGCAAGACGAACTATTGATGCTATAGCCGATCTGCGATGGGAGTTGCTGCCTCACCCACCCTACTCTCCTGATTTGGCTCCAAGTGATTACCACCTATTCCCGGAACTGAAGAAACCACTTCGGGGCAAGCGTTTTTCTTCTCTACAAGAGGTCAAGGATGCGGTAGAACGTTGGACTAAAAGCACACCAAAGGAATTCTTTAATGATGGCCTTAGGAAGTTAGTCTCTCGTTGGAAAAAGTGTATTGCACTCCAGGGTGATTATATTGAAAAGTTAAGTGTAAATAATGATGAATAAATATGTTGATTGGGAAAAAATTCAAAATTCCTATTACTTTTCGAACACCCCTCGTATTTTAATGAAAATACCTAATTTTTTTTACATTTTATTGATACTTGCACATTAAATTGAAAGGAATTCAAACCACGTCAATAGAGGCGAAATGAAAAGAATAAAGAGTTAGAATAACGTATCACACTTTGTAAACGATGAGAACAAAAGAACATATTTAAAAGAGGAGCCTGTCATTGCAGGTACACTTCAGCAGATCAGCATTACACCTGGAGATTGAAATTATGTGCAATCCCTTGTATGGTCTTTGAATGGTCGCTACTGATAATCCAATGCAATAGAGTTTATTCGGAGAGAGCATTGACGATTAATTTTGCGGCTCGGAGGAGGGACTTGTCATGCAATATTCTATTTCATCCTAAGTTCATTCTTGATGCAATTAATAAACTTCCAGATGGAAGGATAATTTGCCGCTAGATGTTTGCCGAAGCCACGATGCCATCCTCAACCTGTATTCCATCGGTCATCCTGGATTGATAGACAATAGCAGCAAGGCCCTTTGGAAGTTATGTAATATTAGCGGTCTCAAAAAACAACAGAGAAAATTAAATTGGTAATTGGTAATTAAATTGGTAAACGTCGGTGTCGACGTTTCATTTCGTCAATGTTTTGTCACGTCGATGTTTTGTCACGTCGATGTTTTGTCACGTCGATGTTTTGTCACGTCGATGTTTTGTCACGTTGATGTTTTGTCACGTTGATGTTTCATCTTGTCGATGTTTTGTCGTCGATGTTCTGACATGGTACCGTCGACCGGCCACTGAAAAATATCACTCTGTTTCTAACGTCAGAAAAAAATTATCTGCCCATCAGCACAAATGATGGTCACATTAGTAGTGCTTCTCGTGACGCCAATAAAAGACAGGGTTTAATTTGTAGAGAGAAGTTCTAATGCGGTAGATAATGTGTAATATTGGTCCCGTTACCAGAAATTGTATTCGCCATCCCAAAGCCAACGCATCCAAGTTTCAAAAATCTTTTTTTGTATGTATTTCTGTCTAAAAGAGACTTTTATCATTGACCTAGTACATAGTCTTTGCTTTGTTTTGTTGTATTATCTTGGGCTGTAATTTTTGCGAGGTGTCTGACGACCAGAATCCATTGAATTAAAAGCAATTACAATTCAATTCAATAATAGAGGTAGGCCCAAGCACCGTAGTGTACTTCAGTAAAATTATCACTGCTTATCAGGCAATGCAAATGTCACGACAATGTGGTCGGCTGGGCACAGGAGAAAAGCATGGCTCTCGCAAAAGCTCCCCACATTGTCCAGACCGGGTTCGTTCACCGCTAACCCCTCCCAAGTGATCAATTTCTTTGTTGCTGTTTTATTTCTAAATTTAATAGGGGGGCGCACGCCCCCGTATTTTTAACACAGGGCCCATAAAAGAATTAAGCCATCCCTTTGCTTGAATGCTTCTTTTTTTTATCTTGAGATCTTGAGCCAATATTTCGTCTAATTTTCCACCCCTCCACTATTTGAGGAGGATCAATTAAATCTTGATTAGGAGCGCTGCCATCGCTTTTGATGAATTGCGTGACGAGACCATGATGGTTGGCCGGTGATCGCACTGACAAACATTCTAGTTCTTTGAGAAATTTCGGGGCTGTGGCGCTGTAACGTTATAGAATTTTTTTTTTCCGACGAGTTTGGGATGAATCGTTCAATGAATCGGGAACCGTCCTTTCCCTGTTAACGATGGACACTAACGTGAAATTAGTTGAACTGATGATGGGATTCATTACAACATGGAAGTTCGGATGTGTGAGAGACAGAAGTGGTCGGCCGGCGAGAACTTACGAGCGCTCATCTGACAACAATTCATAACCTTCTAGGGGGAATGTGGATAATTCAAATTAGTACCATCTCTCTTAAAATAGACAAAAGCCTGAAATATACTCGGTTAGGGTATACCCCAAAAAACCTTGGCATTTAAAGGGTTGACAAATCGTCTTGAACACGTTCTTCTTAGACGCTTCATTTTCTCTACCCTGCCTCCCTCGAAGAGTGAAAATACCGTTTGCTTCCGAGCTAGCAGATTCCCAGCAATGCGAATTTTGCGAACACTAGAACCCATTGGGGACGACTTCATGTCACGTTGCCAAATCTATCCAGCCTTGTCAGAAGTACAGAAGTTACGCACCCCTTCTATCCCCTCGGCAGTCTCATACAAGCTCAGTTGTCGTCTCGTGAGGAGGCCATACGACCCGTATTCCGAGCCTCCAGGTCTCCTCCTGCGTAGCTTCCATATCTTCTTCCCTGATCCGACAGCGATTTACGCGTTCGTGTTCATGTTCCCGGAATCTATCTCCACTGCCATCTATACGCACGAGGATGGCGAACTTGTGTATCAATTTTACACGATTCACGATCGTGAATCAAATTTTGCACGATTCCGAAGGAATCGTAAATACGAAGGAGTCGAGGAAGAGAGGAAAAACGTAGAAGTACCGGAACTTCCGATGAGTTCTAAGAAAAATCATTTGCCGAGGAATGTAGGCCGATTTCCAATCTACAGAAAGAGAAACAAAGGACCTTCCGGTTCCCTAGGGAACTTCCTTGCGGACACTTTTGCAGCCACGTGGAAGAATGATGATAGGAGAGGAACCGAGAGGAACTCTCCCGTTGAATGGTTCACCGCCTCACATCCTCAAGCTTATCTCCGCGGTACGAACCACGAAAACGTGTAGAATAGCTACGACAACTCAGTCTCTATTCTCTTGAACGGGAGCCCTAAATTCGCGAATTGGAGTCGCAGCTTATGAAATGAAATGAAATGACCCTTGATTCGGCCCGTCAGTACAAACACAAAACAAAACAAAATATACTGGTGTCACAATTCTACACTGTAAAAAAAAATTCCGTAAATTTACAACCAAGAGGTTGGAAACATTGCTGCCGGCTTGTGATCGTAAAATGACATTTACGATGCCATGGTGGAAAAGGATAATTCCGCTTATTGGTGAACAGTAAGATTTACACGAAGAGCAAGAAACTGGTGAGTCCGGGAAGAGAGGGAATGTGAGTTTACAGGTCTATGGGTAAGAAGATAATCACATAAATAAGGGAATTTTCGGTTAAAACTCGGAATCTCCTCCTACAGTTCAAAGGGGGAAAATCCGCCAGGTACGCTAGAGTGTGATTCCTCTTATTAGGGGAAAACCGGTTTTACATTAAAGAGGGGAAATGCCTAATTCCTGCCAGACTCGGAAAAATACCGGCTAATCTTGGAAGGGTCAAGAAACCGTAATTTTCAAACGGACGGGGAATCTTGAGACCCCAGGCAGGAGAATTTTCACCCTATTTGTGAAGTATTTGGCTTTTTCTTAATAGTATTTTTACGTATTCCATGTTAGAATCATGGATTTTCGTCACATAGAATTCCGACATTAAGAAAAGAAACTAGAAAATATTCTTATTTTTTATTTCCATTCCAAAATGCAATGTTCAAAAGACGTGTCCTAAGACAAATACTTCTATGCCTCGCCTTTCGTATTACGCATGCGGTGGAATCAAAAGACAATACAAGTTTTGACTATTCCTTACAATCTATTTGCACTGCATGAAATCACTTAAGAATAACAAAGAATACGAAACGAAATGGTAGGATGGGCATCAGACGACTATCTCTCATTCGCCCATTCATGCTTCGAACGTCATCCATGATGGTATTCAGTTGACAGGATCTTTTCTTCTTGCATTTGGTGGACATTCTTGCCCCCGGTAGCTCTGGCTGGATTTTCCCCATGCTCCTACATAATAAAGAGACACATTTGATAGATCATACCATGCATGTGTTTTTCGGGGAAATTTAATTTCGGGATTCAGCCCAGATTTCACTGCGCGGACAAGCAACTGGAAATTCGTTAACCTGAACGTGATATACACCTTACATGAGTCATCGTCCTCCCGTTTTCAGAAAAAAAAATCCGCAGCGAGTAGNAGCAATCGAGAAGATTCAATTTTGATTAATTTGGAGTTCATTCATTGATAACGGATTCTGTTCCCTGCATGTGAAATCGTGAGAATTGCAGAGACAGAGCTCTGACAAAAAAACCAAATTCTTGATATTTCCATTTCTCTCCCTCCGTGTACAAGTATGTCCATATTGAAACAAAGTTGAAGAAAAATGAATTTCCTCTATCTTAGACTCAAAATCTCGACATTTATATAGACATTTAAAAAAATGACAGCTTGAGCCAGGTCGACAGGCGGAGGGGGAGGAAAAGGTGGGCGGAGAGGGAGGGGAGGGGGGAGTGGGTACGAAGCCGAGGAACGTGAAGGAAGATAAGGGGGCCAGTGAGCAACTGGTATACTCCAAGTATTCGAAGCATACTTGTGCATGCAGCTATGCCACAGATACCCAGAACCATCTTAAGCCAAGCCGCCAATTGATACTAAGAGAGTGTGGCCTACGGCTTTTGACTTATGGAAAAGAGCCGTTTTAGCTGTAATTAAGCGTTATTAATAAAAAAAATCTCAACAAGTTCATAATATGGACAAAACAACAAAGTCCATATTAAGACCAGTTTGCAGTATCTGAAATATGTACCATCAATCCTAATTATGAAAGGGTGGCAACCCTAATCATTGATGGTACCCGTGCAAAGCTTAGGCACATTTTGCCAAGGTTAACCTCAATAGCTGAACGACTTTGTCGATGAGCTTTGCAGTCTGGTACACTTCTACCAGAGTCACTTGAACTCCGCGATTCATTCGCAAGAGTAGTCAGGCCCTACTTCCTCGCGAATAGCATCGGTAAAGATCATACTGGGGGAGCGCAGGGATTGACCAAACGAGAATGTCTGCCCCCTGTACCACGTATCGTTCAGAGACCTCAGTGAAGCCCAATACTGGATCGAACGAGACCGAAGGCCAGGTTCAAGTGTAAGGCCCATCCATTGGCCTAGGTGTAACTGGAACATAAGAAAGAGGCATGATGAGCGAGGACTCAAACGGTGAATCCACCTTTGAGATTGTGGACGGGAAGGGAACTAGTCAGGATGAAGTGTCTTCACTCGTTCAACTGGCGAACGCACAGACTGTTCCTCCACAGCTTCCTGGTAAGCCTAGTCCAAATTCTTAAGTTCTTTCCGCAATATGACTAAGTCCCATGACCAGGACAAGAATCAGTGATATTATAACTTTAGGCCTATTTTATTTTGTATTAGTTATATCTAAATTAGGGCAGGCCATGTCCATATATCCAGGTACTCGTGTAGCAGTTCCCCACCATACGCAAATACATCTTCAGAAATGTCAAAGTTTTGCCATCACTTCATGATGAGTGGTTCAGCTCAACAACCACAATTATCTACTGTAAGCATTGTTGCTGAAATAGACTGATTCCAGATTCAAAATTCAAGTAGGGATTTCTGGAGGCATCTTTGCCCATTTCAACATCCCAGGTCGAGGTCGAGCATTCGTTTAAAAATATCCCGACACATTGAGCTTAACACATTCGCCACTAATGCTTTTATTACGTGTACACTATGCATAAATGTCACATTTTTTGCATGCACTTATTTTATTTTCAAAATGATTTGTATGTAATTATTTTTATAGGCCTATTTTTCTAAGGTGAGTTTGATATAGTTAAAGCCATTTGCATGCTGTTGTTAACAATTCCACAGAAATTATTGTAATCAATTGTGAACAAAGTACTAGAAAAATAACACTGAACAAATTGTAATATGTAAAATTTTTCACATGTAACTTTCTTATTTGCTTTCTTATGTACAATCCCAAAAGTCACAAAACTGAAACCACACAGTGTTATAGAGAAAAGTTTGCAGCGGCCCTTCAAACAATTCATCGTCTGACATAATGTTCATTCTTTCTAAGGCTTCTGTAACTGACTGTCTTTTTCTAGACATTTTGGCAGCAACAAAACGATATAGCAGATATATATAATTTATTTCATAATTTATATATATGTATATTTGCCCTGTCATTCAATAGCAATAGTCATCCTTTTACATTATTAGTATGCTATAAGAAACATTAATAGAGCATTGAATGTACAATGATAGACCATATAAACTCATTAAACTGGGATACTGATATAGCTGTACACAGTGCTACAGAAAGAAATGGGTACTGCTAAAGCAGTATACAGCAGTCTGTTTTAAAGATGCGTACTTTTGTGGGAGCATTACACTCTACTGTCTCCTGTCTAGCTACTTAATGCCACGTGCTTCCTTTTTTTATTTTTCCATGAAGGCATCTAGCTTCATCTTAAAGATAGTCATGGAAGGGGAAGCCATTACATGATCATCTGACATATTCCACACATTAACCACTCTACAAGTGAAAAATGTATACTGCAACCCAGGCTAGGAAAACCCTTGCAAACCTGCAAGTGAGGTTTGTGGGAACGGAGATGCACGGGAGGCCAACCTGCTCAGTCTGCTTGCATATCCTTCCTGGGAAATTCAAATTTGTTGCCTTGGGTTTGTGGAAAAATATTTTTTCCTACACTGCTGCAACCAAAGTCTCATTTGTGGCTTTCACAATTTGAACTGATTTCTCCTAGTTTGGCTGTTATTATCCAGTAGGCTAGGAAATTTCCTAGGAAATTCCAATTTGTCACCTTGGGTTTGGGGGAAAATTTTTTTTTCATACACTGCCATCCAATGGGAAAAACTTATTGCACTTCTTATCAGTTCTCTTAATGATGAGGTCTACCCTTGTTATCCTAGAGTTTGTGCTCATGCTTGGTCATTTTCGTAGCCTGCCTTTGAACTTTTGTGAGTGCCACTAAGTCACTTTTATTAGCAGACCTCCAGAATTGAATGCAATACTCTAAATGGGGTCTATCTAATGCTGAATACAACTGAAGAATAATGCAGATCTTAGTGCCAATGAAATGCCTGACGAAATCTAAAATCATGTTACACTTAGGTACAGTACTTACAAATAGAGGAGTACTTGAGGTCCTCATCAGTCATTATCCTTGAAGTCCCTTTCCCTGTTTGCATCCCCCAATTCATCTTTGCCAAACACCTTCAGTGACCTATCATTATTACAACTGACGTGAAAAATCTTTTTCCCTTGTTAAACTTCATAAACCATTTTTTACTCCACTCAAGAACCCAAATCTCTCCCTGCTCTTGCCCTGTCTTCCTTGCTGTTCACAGTGAAACCTATTTTTGTGTTGCCTGTAAATGTACTAACTTTACCTGCCAGGCCTGAAACTAGACTAGGAGTGTCAAACTCAAGTTAGTTGATGGGCTGCATTCCTTACCCTGTAGATGTCTGTGAGCTGCACTCATAATTTTTCACTGAATTTTGTGCTGACAGTCAATCCAAGTGGAAATTTCAAGAACAGATGGTGGGTTTTATGAACCACCTCAGCAGGCTTAATCTATGTTCCACACCCCTGAACTAGACCATTAATATAAACCACGCTGTTCATATGGCTTTGGATATTATTAATGATATGATTATGCTGGTTATTGCTGGTGAATGATGAATTTTGAAAGGCACAGCATTTTAGGGCTATAGTTCATTTGAAGCCATGTGGTTCTTGGGATAGCATTTATTTTCTAATGTGTGATCTTGGGAAAATGGTAACTTGTTCAGTCATATTCTTCAGAACTTATCTTAAGAGTACATTTTCAGATCTGTCTTGACAAAAATAGTTGATAATTGCCATATGTCATATACTTTGTACACACCACCACAGAAACTTTGCCTTCCTTCAATAGGAGAACTGTGTGATCAAAAAACATTATTTAATACTTTCTTGGATACCCAGTTTGTACAGTGTTTAGCTGTTTAGTAAGACATTGATCATAGAGGAAGTGAGGTAGTGGAAGGTAATTATAGTAAGTGCATATCCATTTTCCTTGGTGGGCTTGAAGCTGAATGTCAAGAAAGTCTCTGTTATTCTTCAACATGATCTCTGGTAACACTGACACACCTTTGTCTGCCAGTCTAGTCAACTTCATTATTTCTGCAGCAAAAATATATTTTGGTTTTCCCCATATCCACTCTCGCACCACTTATTTCAATTCATTATTATGTGGTGTATGTGTACAAGCATTGTCTTGTTGAAGGAAAATGCCTTTTCGCAGTTGCCTGAATCACTTTATTTGGATTTCTTTCTTCAATAGTAGTGTCAGGGATAGTATGATGGACTGGTGACTAGTGACATAGGCAATTGAACCAGGGCATTTTGCTGCAACATGCTAGAGTAATTTCCCAGTAGGTTTAAGACTTACAGTTGGAGGTAGTCCCAAATCTGTGGCACTATCTGGACTTTGGCACCTTTGACCTTTGTTGCGGCCTATTAAATAGGCCAATATATATATAAAATCGAAATGTCTAAATTTCACCTTTACAACCTGATACAACAGGAATCATGAAGTTGATATACCACCAGTCAAAATGTGGCAGTGTTCCTAGAGGCTCTGTTGAAAAATGACTGCTGTTTTAACGTTTTCGATCCAACAGACGGACTGTACATCCAGTCCGAACTACCATTGGATGATGGTGGACATAATTGTACATCATTTTAAATGTTTATAATGCTGAACAATAAAATAGAGTACTTATACTTCAATTTCCAATAAAGAACAAGTCTATCATTTTGTGTTCTGAAGTTATATATTTTTTGGTAGACTGGAAAATAAACTTAGTCATCAGCCCTCTGGAGCAAAAGTGTTAACAGATATTTCCTGGTTATATGTTTTCCTGTAGCACCAGGGAACACTTTTCTGATGGGTAGCCCTGCCCCAATGATGCAGAATCCTCCAGCCTTTGAAAACAATCCAGGGATGTCCCCAGTTGCCATGGGAACACAACCTGATGCCTTTGTTCCAGCTCCTCCAATGCATATCTCTCCTTCCTATCAATATGCTGCCAGGTTAGTCTTGATTTCCTTAGAATTCATTCTAGGGAGATAAAACACCCAAGTTGAGGCACTTTCCCACTTGCCAAACCTGGATGTTACTTATGCACAGAATCTTTCCCAGTCTTGGTTTGATGGAATAAGGCCAATGCCTTATAAGCATGCATATGAACCAATATCTAATGAAACTTCTATGAGGTATGGTGGTCAACAGTGATCACAATGTAAATCCTATTTGCATGGGAGAGGCATGCCGGTAGGATTTACGTTATCAGTGAGCAGATCCAAGTATCCAACCAATATTACAATATTGGCTAATGATCAACCACCTTCCTCTTGACAAATTCAGATAGGTGCTGTGGCAATGGTGGCAAATTACACTGCCATTCTACTGGGTAACATAGTCACCACTCTGTATCCAACAGCTTTCAAATAAGTACAGGGTGTTCATTTTATCAGCTAACTCAGATAAATGCTAATAATAAAAGAACTATTATTCATCACTGAATGTAATATAGTTCATTGTATAGTACAGGGTGGCAACAAAAAATGTTTCACATTTCATTGACCTATATTTTCATTATTAAGGTAGAAAATTAAATTACATGTCATATGATAGACAAACTCAGTAAGTTTTTTTTAGTCTTGGGAAACATGTTCAAACTGTTCATCATTCTTTTGGATAATCGCTTTATAACATACAGCAGTATATCCAATAACATTCTCCAGTGTCTTGTGTGTTATGCCTCTGAGCTATGTAACTGCAGAACATTTGAGTCTATCAGTGATGTGTAGATTTGTGGAGAACACCTTTTCTTTAAGGAAACCCCATAAAAAACTAGCAGTCCAATATCAGGAGATCTTCCTGGCTTATCAAACTGATAAGTTTGATAAGTCAGGAAACAGAGCAAAAGGTGTAAATCATGCAGAAATTTATTGAAATGCATTCACCTGTTACTGTGAAGAGAAAATTTAGATTATGGTTTTCTGATAAAACACCCACATCATGTCTTACAATTAAGAATATTGTTGATAAGTTTGAAGAGAAAGTATTATGAGCATGAGAGGGGATATCCCATGACCAGCAGGTTCTCCTTAAAGAAAAGGTGTTCTTCACAAAGCCATATATCATTGATAGACTCAAATGTTCTGCAGTTACAGCACTCAAAGGCATAACACACAAGACAATGGACAAAGCTATTGAAAAAACTGCTTTATGTTGCAAAGAGATTATCCAAAGGAATGGTGAACAGTTTGAGCAGGTTTCTCAAGATTAAGAAAAAAAACTTCTTGTGTTCATCTATCATATGACATTTAATTTAATTTTCTACCATAATAAATAATGAAAACAGAGCAGTGAAATATGAAACATTTTTTGTCACCCTGTAGAATATGTTCATATATATGAATTATACAGGGTGGACCAAAAAGTGTTACAAGTTTTGATAATGTGACATTTTGTTTCTAATAAAGATAAAAATGAGAAGAACGCTTTTAAATGATAAGAAAACTCACAAGTTTCATGTGCTTATAATGTGTGTTCAAATTGTCCTCCATTTTGTAGACAAGAGCGAACTCTGATGAAAAAGAGTTTCACGTGTAACACCTGAAATGACGCGTGTCACTGCATCCTTTTGGTCAGGGGTTCTTAACCTGGGGTCCGTGGAGGATCCATGGAAAATTTAATATATAATTGAATGTATCAATAGCTCCCAAAAAAACATCATTTACGTATAATTATAAATCCAGGTGTTCCAAGGTTTCTGATAACGGGTCCATGGGTAATACTTGAGGATCTGGGGGATCCGTAGGTGCGAAAAGGTTAAGAACCCCTGCTTTAGGTCAAGAATCGTTGCAAGTTTCTCTTCAAAGATCTTCTTCATATAGCCCGAGAGAAAATAATCCAGAGGGGACAGATCTGGTGACCTGGCTGGCCATGGGAAGTCAGATTTGTGAGAGATGACACGGTTGAGGAAATGCTCCTGCAACCATTGCTTGCAAGCTCAAGATGTGTGAGCTGTAGAGCCATTCTGAATTGACGCGGAATACTGGTAACTGACTGCAGCTCCACGTACTTTTCCACTATGAATACTCTCTCCGCAATTGTCAGTTGTGACATTTTTACCTGGTACAGGACAATAAAAACTTTGATCATTTATCTGGTAAACAAAACTTGTAACACATTCATATCATATACGGCAACGATTTTTATGAAGAATTAAAACTTGTAGCGTTTTTTTGGTCCACCCTGTGCTTCTTTTTATTTGCATTTCTTCGAATTAACTTGAAATATGAACTTCCTGTATTATCGGTGAAGCTCATTAGTTCCTCTTCCATTCTCCTGGCTGAAGGTTGCACTTGCTCACTGAACTGAAAACAACGATCATTCGCAATGGCAACTAAGAGCATATGGAATGAAGTAGAGTAGTATAGATGCAACAATAGATAACTCTTCCAGATATTTGACATGCATTAAACCGGTAAAATAATAAAAAAACGATTTCGATATGCGCATAATTGATTCCATGACCTATTTTCAGAAAAAGTGATGATACATTAAAATAAAAGGCAGACTCTCATCTGGTGGCCTGTAGAGTACTCCAGAATGGCATAAGCGAAGGATTTCACCTCCTGGATTAAGGGTAGGCCTAACCAGTTCTGTAACAAAACATTGACCAAGAGCTTATGTAATACAGGATGTCCCAAAAGTCACGGGACCCAGAACCTAAAAATGTATTATTAATGAATGAGGAAAGGTACAGTGACGAAGCTAGTCTTGTTTAGAAGCTGTAGTAACTTTTTTTGAATGCACACAAAATCCATTTTTGAATGCATGGTATAGAAATTGCAGTCACAAATAAGCATGCAATCTATTCCAGATGCATTTTCGATTTTCGGAAAATAATATTTATATTTGATACTGGAAGATCAAAAGTGCAATGATGCTACAGGAGGTGCTGAAAGTTTCCGCCCATGTTATCAGCACGCTATAAGGAGGGAAGGTCCCTCGAATTGTCGCTGTACACATTTTCCTTCGGATACTCCCAAAGGAAGAAATCCAATGGTGTTAGGTCAGGTGACCTGGGAGGCCACAGTCCTTTGCTGATGCGGTCCCTGAAGAACCTTCCCTCCTTGCAGCACAACATCTCGACTTGCAGTATAAAATAATTATACATAAAACTCACCCCCTGAATGTTGGGAATTTCCTTAGCTTGGGAAAATGTTCTCCCTTATTTTTTGCCGTTTCAATGATTTGTCGTTCCGATGTTCTGACGCGATACCGACCTAACCCTGGAAAACGTGTAACTTAATGCACCATTCTAAATTTAAAAAAACAATAGCGGCGGAGGTGAGGAAATACGACATTCACCCGAACTGATCCCGAGCCCCAAAGCTATCTGGGCCAACTTGCCACCGGTCTCACGCATTCCCTGCAACCCTGTCTCATTCCACTTCTTGCTAGGGCACGAATACGTTTTTACAGCAGTGTGGTGGGAAATGGATAACAAAGCTGTCAATGAAGAGACAGCTGCTTATCAACTCCCAACGTAGAATAATTATGGTATCGGTATTGGCATCGTGTTTGAGCCAACTGGGAGATGGTGGAGTGTGTTTCAGATGCAGTAAGATGTCAGGTGTGGGATGAGAGAAAGGGTGGGAGTGAACGGAAGAGAATAATCGACATGGAGTTGCCTAACGCCATTGAAATGATATTGGTCGATGAACTATTCGCTTCGTGGAAGGAATTAAATGGATATTCCAACAGGCTCTGCCACGAAAGCCTCAAATTTCGAAAGTGGCTCTGAGGGCATTTGTACACGGAGACCTAAATATGTCATTCGAGGATGTTCGTCAGAGGGAGGTTGACGTCTCCACCTCCTGGATGTCAAAGTAGAATAAGCAACATGATTCTTTTCAGAGAGGCAGAAAAGGCAGTTTGTCTTTATTGACGAAACCAGTCTTATCCTGTGGCCATGTCGAACAATGGGGTTGTCTGCGATATAAACGGAAAAAACTGTTTTCTTCCTCACGACTGGGATCCGCATGGATACAGTGAATGAATGAAAGTAAAAGAGACGGAAGCACAGAGACACTCACAACCGGTCAGTATATTAAAAAAGAAGTATTAGGTTGTTGCAAAAGTCCTGTCGGTATTGACAACTTTATTTTCTCAACTTTAGAGCTTTGCAACAAGCGAGGCCTAACCGACCACATATTCGCCATAGTTGCAGATGACCTTCGTCCATCTTCTGGGCAGGTCATGGATGCCTTCTCTGTAGAAGGACTTGGGCTTCGAGGCGAAGAAGTCTGCGAGGCCGGTTTCCATGGCCTGTCGATNTGCTTGCCGATCCGCGTGTGGTCTGCTGGCTGTTGCTCTCCAGCTCTGCTTTCAGGGCATCAGAATCCAACTCCGTCGGGCGTCCGGACCGCGGTCTATCTTCAACGTCGTAGTCTCCAGAAGAGAATTTGGCAAACCATCGTTCTACCGTGCGAAGACTTATGACGTCTCCGCCATAAACTGCGCACACTCGGCGATGAGCTTCCGTAGCTCCAACGCGAGAGTGGAAGTGGAAGAGAATGCAGTGACGGAGATGGATCTGCGTTGGCGTGAATTTCTCAGAGGCCATGAGAGATGATGGGATGAGTGAGATACAACAGACTGTCCTTATATATCCATACCTACCACCCACTCCCCAGGAATTGTCAAAGCCTGGAAGTCTTATTAGAACATGTTACATTCAACACCGACAGGACTTTTGCAACAACCTAATAAATCCAAAGTTTCGGAGGCATAACGCCTCCTTCTTCGGGGAGTGAAGAATCTAGTCGAAAAAGTAAAAGAAAAATGGTCAGAATATAGGGGAAATAAAGTGAGCTAACCACTAGGAAAAAGAGGGGGGGGGGGGAAGAAATATCAACTAGGAGGGAAGGCGCGTGAGATAAAAATTAAAAGAACGGTTAATTAAAGGGGTGGTCTCTAAAGGGTGTAATGTGCTTTTTATAATTGATACATGGAAGGGTGTGAATGTTACCATGGTTGCAGCGATCTCTCCGGAAGAAGGTTCGCTCCATCATACCTTCCCCGAGGAAAAACTTACGTGACTGGTTCAGGTATTCCTTTCTGAGCTTTCTGCTTTGATCGGACCCGATCTGGAAATAATTTTCTTATTGGATTATGCCAGGGTACACCTGCAATGCCAAACCATATATGACACACATTCACGGAAATTCTTGCTAACATTCAGTCCCATTCTTAATGCCATATAGCACATCCTCTGGATTTAAAGAGAAACTGATTGGTAGGTTCGCATTTGCAACAGGACTGCAGCTGCTGCATGGCAGTGCAGCAACACAAGGCTCATACATTGGTGGAAGTTGCAGCGGTAGCACTTCCGGTGTACATCTAAGAGCATTTTGGCTATTCAACAAGCATACCTGTTAAGTCGTCGGCTTCGTCTGCAAAGGTCGTATCTCGACTAAGGTAAAGGGACCTGTTCGTGGACGGCCGCCTATTTGTGGACGATTTCGCTTTTTCTGCCATCCAAAAAAATAAGCGCCGGAAATTCGAAATCTTGACTGCTTCATGTTGTGCGCATGCCAGTCGGCCACAATAAAAATTATCCATGCCTATTAGCATGAATCAACTTGGACATTTTCGTTTCATTTTATTAATAGATGTAGCACCCCTGAATTCCTTGTATGTCCAGTGACTTTTCTTAACGGATGCGAACCCTTTCCAAATATGACTTTTGCGCAAGAATTGATGTGGGCCTCGAGTGTAATGTTTAGAAATGTTGCTAGAAGTTCCTAATTCATATTTCTATATACAGTGGCCCACAAAAGTAATGCAACACCCGCCGATTTTCACAAAAGTCTAATTTTTCCGCGCGCAAAAAAGATCGGTCTTCATTTGCCAGTACATTTAGATAGAGCTCAATGTGCTCTACAGTTGCAGTTACATTTGTCAGGCATTGTGGTTACTACTAAGGACAAATCACAAAAAAGGTCCGGATCGATGTTGCATCACTTTTGGCACTTGGCCACGAAGCGCAATTAGCGACAATTTGTTTATTCATCTCAATCAGAGCATCTCAATACATGCCATAGGCACTAGCAGATGTTCACCAACGTGTGTAGCTGCCTTTGGCCTTGATCACGTCTTTGATTCTCTCAGCCATGGTGNTGTTCACCAACGTGTGTAGCTGCCTTTGGCCTTGATCACGTCTTTGATTCTCTCAGCCATGGTGATCAGCTTGATACAGACCTCCACCTTGAGACCATTCCAGACATCTTGAAGTCGGTTCCAGAGATCTTCCTGACCTTGGATCGGTCCAGGCAAGCTTCGCAGACATGGATCTACAGGATGGTCCACAATTGTCTCCCCAAAAGTAAAAGCTTATTACTCAGGAAGTATACATCCGATTTCAATTATATATAAATTAAACAATAGCCAATTCAATATTTGTGCATGGAAAAATTGGAAGTTTCTTCAGATTGGATCCAAATGTCTCTGTTCCTGATGAAAAGATCATGAAGGCAATTCATTAGAAGTTTCTGAACCTGAAGAGATTCATTGGGGGACCTATGACTACTTAGATATGCTGAAACAGGCCATTAGAGACGCCTTCGCCCCAGAAGGATCTGAGATGATCGAAGGAAGTCTGTTGGCATTCAAAGAGAGACTGCACGAAGTCATTGAAAATTATGGAAGTCATATTGAACACTAGTGATTTGGGTGCTTTCATAAGGATGTAACTCTGTTTCAGTTTGATAGAAAATATTTAACATTTCCACAATAAAAAATATATTAAATTGGCTATCATGAGAACCATATATAATTGAAAGTGGATGCATACTTCCTGAGTAATAAGCTTTTACTTTTGGGGAGACAATTGTGGACCATCCTGTATAGATAGATCCATGTCTGCGAAGCTTGCCTGGACCGATCCAAGGTCAGGAAGATCTCTGGAACCGACTTCAAGATGTCTGGAATGGTCTCGAGGTGGAGGTCTGTATCAAGCTGATCTCCACCATGGCTGAGAGAATCAAAGACGTGATCAAGGCCAAAGGCAGCTACACACGTC
>CAJPEV010001488.1:7210-43319 GCA_905338385.1 Darwinula stevensoni
CGTTTTACCACTTTTGACGGAAAGAACGCTGGAGAAGCTTTGAGAAGTTTATCTTCTTCAATTTTCGAGAACGAAGGTACAGTTATGTGGAGCTTCTTCGTCAGGAGAGGAACAAATTCGCATGTTGTAGCCACAGAGACGATGCAACATCAAATGATCGCTAGATTGAGGGAGTATTTTCGACTCACTGGCTGAGAATGGGAATAATGGGAGACTTGCCAGTTCGTTCATATTGAGAGCCGTAGGCAGTGGGTTGCCCTCGCAATCAAGGCATCCTTTCATTTCACCTCGGGCCACCGATGCTCGGTAATGGTTCAGCTTATAGTAAATATCCCTCACTGCAACGCCGGTAAAATAAGGAAATCATCCACACCCACGAAAATTTACGAAACCCCTATCAACGTGCGAATAGGACAACCTTGTGATTCGCAAAGGATATGCTGAAAATCCGAGTTGATGAACCAGGAGTCAGAATCTTTGGCAGCACACGTGGCGGAGTGTTTCGGGGAGCCATCTGTGAATGCTTGTGTGTTCTCGCAAGTGAAGATGACCATCGCACCCTTCGGTGCGGGGTATTTCCCATCCCAGCCTTTGTCATTAATCGACTTAGCTCCCTCGATTTTCGGGTGTTCCAACAGGCATACAACTAAAAAATAAAAGGATATTGCAGTTCTCTGCTTTGTTCATGATTAGGATATATCAAGGAATAGAGACTCTCAGCAAAAGCCTGGAATCCATTGTCCTCCACCAAGTCGCTGGTGGAATCTGTGACCAGCTGGCATGATCCGTCCGATTCCCGATAGTTGTAGGCGTGGCACGGTGGGTTATTAATTATACATCTGATGTTGCACATCCCGAGACACATCTCGGAGGTTTCAGAACTCACGTTCCCGTATTTCCATCCTGGCTGAATGCCGTAAAAATGAGTGGAATCTCCTGAGACCGCCATGAGTAACAAGATGTAGAAGAATGTAGGTGTGTTCTTCATCGTCCAGGCTGCCGATGTCAACCACAAGAAGGGAAATCTGCAACTACGTCAATGGAAGGGAAGTACGTCGAGACATGCATCCACGTATCCATGGGAACACCTTTGTTTATATCTCCACGTTCACAAACCCCATTGCCGATTTCATTTGCTTCTAGATATTTATCGTTCTATCGCCGAGATAATACCGTGCGGTAGAGGGAGACTAATAGCACCAGCTTGTTAAGGGTTCCCTTCTGAAATGCAAGTCCTTACTTCGCGAATCATGAGTCATAGGGGAACTTAGGTCATTATCGGACGTATCAGAAAAAACACTGAGAAGCATTTTTTTTCTGAAAAGAAAAGTAGAAGCATCATCAAGCTCCACTTTCTTCGACTCTTATTGGAGGACGTCTAAGGTTTCTTTTTAATTCCCTAAGTGTATGTATCTATCGTGGTAAAACGTTCCCCAAATGGTTTTGAAATATTTTTGTGTCATGCTCCAGTTCATGTTTCAGTTAAATATTAATTCGAAAGTCGAAGTAGGAGCGTGGACTAGAAAAATTTGTAATCATAATATTCTTCCACCAATTTCAGTTATTACACTGACGAGAAGAAAGCTCTGATTCCGCCGATGGAAGACTGCTCGAGAAATGAACTTCCCTATTTAACAGCTTAACGTGACGGGACGAGGTCACCTCCTCCAAAGTCGGTGCCGAGTCGAATTCGACAGTGAAAACGGAGGCGAAGAACTCGTCATGTATCCAGTCCATATCCTTATCACTTGCAATCGACTCCCTCTTTTCTTTCATTAGAGGCCCCATTGCCTGTTGACACCTACGTCTGGCATACCTATAAAAAGACTTGGGGTTCTTCTCAGCATCGCTAGACGGCCGTTCCTCTCGCTCCCGTCTCGCAGATGGAATTTCTTGTTTCAATGTCCGCATGATTCTCCTATATTCCTAATAGTCCGTCCTATCTCCCGTGTGCTTCCGGCATGTCATTTCCGTTTTTTATCCTTGATGAGACCTTTGATTTTATTCATAAACCAGACCTGTTACATGCCCGATTTTAGGTGTTTCTTGGGGATGCATTCCTCCATAATGCCCTACAATAACGACATCAACGTTCCCCATTGCTCCACTGCCGTGAGCCCACGGAACCGCCCTTCCCAGTCGAAGCCTGAAACGCATTACCGTAGTCTATAGATATTATCCTTCTATTGTTATACGAAACCATCGTCGGTTCGCCGTTGCTCTTCGTCCGCTTGATATTCCACATGATCGCACAGATGACCGAATTTCCTAAGTGATCCTTTATCTTAACGTCTAGTGCCAGATCGTCGTTCGTCGCAAAAACTAAATTTGAAAAAGCTATCTCGCGAGTCGGTTCGTTTTCATACTGTATGAGAAGAGCATCCTGAACCGCGACGAAAAATTCCCTATCCCTTTCGCACCCCCCTCACGCCACAGAACAATCTATGTTGAGCATGTGAAAATCTCCTAAGAGCCATACCTGGTTCGAGATCTCCCATTTGCCCCACCGATCTCGCACCATAGGTGTTCGATTGCTCCACAGTTAGCTGAGATGAGATCTTCCCTGATGCTAACGCCCATAGAAGTTTTAGCGTACAACATGACTCGTTCCCCATTTCTTCCGAGCCAATCCTTCCGCAAGATGACGTACCCTCCGATTTCTAATTCCTTATCCTAAATGGGAGAAACACCGCAAGGCTCGTTTATTCCGATGACATCGAAACCGTTGTCCATTGCCCTCTCCCTGAGCCTGACTATTATATTATGTAAACTGCGTGCATTCGCGTAGAAACGCTTGAATCTTCCCTGCCTTTCCTGCACTCTAGTACGCTGCGGTCTAAAGCTGCTCGTACTGAATGTCCCTTGCTCGTGATCCTTTGTCCCACACCCAGCTACCACCCTAAAAATGGCTTATTTCCATCATGATAGCCAATCCAACCGCTACAGCTTCCTCTTTCGAGCAATGGACTCCATCCATTGCCATAGGACTCCTACAGCGACTCGAACCTTCCCGAGCGTCCAGAAGCCCTGCTCACCCCACGTTACATGACTCCATCAACCTGTCGTTAACCCCTTCCGACCTGGACCACGTGATTACTCCCGTGTCAAGCCGGCCAAGTGTCAACCAAGTCTTAACTTCTTTACCTTTTCTCAACGTTGTCATAATGTTGTGCCGAATGGGTATTGTTTGTGGATGAATATTTTCTTCTCCTTCTCGAGTTCATGCATTTTCTTGGAATTTCGAGTTATAATTAACTCGAAAGTCCAAGTTGGAGCATTAACTCAAAAAAGGGAACACTGAAACTCAAATTAAAACATGACAGAAAAATATAATATCGAGCTGGGTAGAGTTTCACCATGATGGATACATATGTCACATCCGAATAGGGAGTAAAAAAAAGACAATTCTGAGAAGCTATCCAATTAGAATCGAAGAAAGTGGAGCTCAATACACGAAGTAAATTTTTCACGTGCTAGGGATATGTCAGCAGCAAGAGTATCAACGTGGCCCTACTCATTGATAGTGGAGGATTGTATTCGTTCGGACAAGTATAGAAACCGTCACAATAAAACCCACGATGCTTTTAATACAGTAGGGTATAATGATTATTGCTAGTGACATAGATTCTTAAGGCTACAGCCTTCTGAAATGATTATGGCAGCTATTCAAGAAATTAAACAGCGAAACTCATAATCATGTATTTTAAATTTCCGATGCGTTCATTCTTCTCTGTGTTCCTGCATTAAAGATCGATGGGGACCAATGTTACCCAATAATTCATGAATTGCGACCTATGGGCATGCATTTGCGAAGGGAGCACTTAGCGAGATGGGGCTTTCAGTATTCCTCTTCCGCACTGCATTCTCTCAGCGATAGAACGCGGTAGTATCCAGGAGCAAATGGAATCGGCAATGATTTTTGCGGAGGCAATGATATAAACGAGGGCGTTCGCATGGAAACGTGGTTGTGTATGTTCACCTACTTCTATTGTGGATTTTGGAGGATTTCGTTCTCTTGGCTGACATCGGGTGCTTGGAAAATGAAGAACACATTCATTCACATCTTCATCCTGTTACACATTGCGGATGGAGGTTCCATTCATTTTAATCCCATTTAGACTGGTTGGTAATACGGG
The DNA here is from genome assembly GCA_905338385.1 of Darwinula stevensoni. NCBI lineage: Eukaryota > Metazoa > Arthropoda > Ostracoda > Podocopida > Darwinulidae > Darwinula > Darwinula stevensoni. Next base: position 11,347 of record CAJPEV010001488.1, read on the forward strand.
AGCGGGAGTTCTGAATCTATGAGAAGTTTCACGCTAAGTGTTGCATCATATATGTTTAATCCATACACCACAGTGCAACGCCTACAATTATTGGGAATCGGACCGATCTTGCCAGCTGGTCACGGATTACACGGGCGACTTGGTGCAGGACGATGGATTCAAGGCCCTTACTCTGAGTCTTTACTCTTCCATAATTCCAAATAATATCTAGAAGAGAGAAAGGCAATATCGTTTTATTTTGCAGAGGTAAGCCTGATGGAACAACCAAGAATTGAGGGAGCTAAGGCGATTCCTGACAAAGGCTGGGATAGGAAATACCCCGCACCGAAGGGTGCGATGGTCACCTTCAGTTGCGAGAACTCACACGGATTCACAGATGGCTCGCGGAGACACTCCGCCAAGTGGACTGTCCAAGATATTGAGTCCTGGTCCACCACTTCAGATTTTCAGCAAATCCGTTGCGAATCACCTGGCTATCCCATTCGCGTATGTTAAGTGTTTTGTAAAGTTTTGCGTGTGCAGATGATTTCCTTTTTTGCCGTTGTTGTACAGAAAAATATATACTATGAGCTGAACCGTTACCGAGCATTGGTGACCCGAAGTGAAGTGAAAGGATGCCTTGATTGCGACGGCAACCCACTGCCCACGCTTTAAACATGAACGAACTGACAATTCTCCCTTTCTTCCCATTCGCAATCAGTGGGACGACAAATGTTTACCTGTCTTGCATCAAGTTCATGTATACTCGTCTTTATGGCAACAATAAACGAATATGTTTCTCATATGGCAAACAAACTCCCCATAATAACACCTTGGCACTCGAAAATTGTTGTAAATATCTCACTGCAAGCTTCTCTAGCGTTTTCGGAGTCAAAAGTGAGTGAGTAGAAGTACGAGTGCGAAATCTCAGCGCGCTCAGATTTTGGATGTTAAACAATCATGTTTCAATTGTAGAGATTCATCGGGAAAATTGTTCCATGGAACTCCGTGTTCGTGCATAATTTAGAATAGGTGTTCCAAGTTCCAGTTCTGAAGCACAGAAGACGAAACAGGCTTCTGTCAGGTCCGTTCAGCAAGTATGTTTCAGATCGAGTGCGGGTTATAGCATGTGAGCACACACACCAGGAACTGTTCGGTATAACGACACTCTTATTAACCGATATTTGTTATTATTTAAACCGGAGGATATCGGCTGTTTCCCAACCTAGGTCGGGAGGTTAAACATATAGCGTGCGCGATCCTGAGGATGAGCGATAATTGCTTCTCTTTTTGCTTCTTTGTGTGTTTGAGAGACAGCTCTACAGGCCAAACGCTTAGAGATATGAACTTGGGGTTTCGACAGAACTCTTCCTTACCATCCAAGGATGCGCCTTTTCGAAATCAAATTTGCATATTGGCCATACGAAATGGAAAGGAAGGCAATTTTCATTGGAAGTCGAAGATGAACTCTCGTTTCGCCATATTTTGTATGAATATGGGAACGAGATGTGCGGTCGTTCTCGAAAGAGATCGCTGGCTTCGCTTTCTACAGTGTATTCCGCCTTCTGTCGTGAATTCAGGTCCATAAGGAAATATAGGGCGATTCCTCAGCTCGTCGCCACATGCGTTCACATGGGCTTTTGCAGAGAAATCCATCACCCTGATTTCCTCGTTTGTTTCCATGGCTCTAAATGCAGGTTTACCGTACTGCAGGAAACAACGCGAGGAGGTCGGCAAGAGTGAGAGTTTACCAAAGGGTTGGATTGTTTTCCCGTATCGCAGTCGCATCGGTATATGACAAAAAAATACAGCTGTACTGGGATACCGGGATCTTGGAAAAGAAAAACAACAAATAAATAATTTGCTGATCGTCGCTGTACTGCGAGTTGATCGTTACTTTTTTTTTATTCACCTCCATTCGCATTCACTTCCCTCCATTCACAAGATCGGGTGGGAAGGAAAATCACGGGTCCAATGAAGTAGGGCTGTAGACCTGTAAGCTCTATGCATATGACATCGACCAAGTAGCACGTAAACACTTTCGAGAACGTTCAGCGGGTTTTCAAAGAGGTCTTAAGACGACCAATGTACAAAGATGAGCACCTTTTCCTGGATAGGCGAAAGTCGAAATCAAAATTCTGCCATATGATGATCTTCAGTTCTTCATTAACAACATATACAGGGCAAAAGAGTAAAATGCACCTAAGGATATGGCAGCGATTCAAGAAATTAAACAGCGAAACTCATTATCATATATTTTAAATTTCCGATGCGTTCATTCTTCTCTGTGTTCTTGCATTATAAATCGATGGGGACCAATGTTACCCAATAATTCATGAATTGCAACCCATGGGCATGCATTTGCGAAGAGAACACTTAGCGAGGTGAGGCTTTCAGTCTTCCTCTTCCGCACTGTATTCCCTCGGCGATAAAACGCGGTAGTATCCAGGAGCAAATGGAATCGGCAATGTGTTTTGTGGAGGCGGAGTTATAAACAAGGGCGTTCCCATGGATACATGGATGCGTATGTTCACCTGCTTCTGTTGAGGTAGTTGCAGGATTTCATTCTCTTAGCTGACATCGGATGCCTGGACAATGAAGAACACATTCACTCACAGCTTAATCCTGTTACACATGGCGCTCTCAGGAGATTCCATTCATTTTTACCCCAATAAGCCTGGGTGGAAATACGGGAGCTTGAGTTCTGAATCTGTAAGAAGTCTCACGCTAAGTGCTGCATCAAATGTGTAATCCATAATCCACCGTGCAACGCCTACAACTATCGGGAACCGACGGATCTTGCCAGCTGGTCACGGATTACACGGGCGACTTGGTGCAGGACGATGGATTCAAGGCCCTTGCTCTCAGTCTCTACTCTTCCATAATTCCAAATAATATCTAGAAGAGAGAAAGGCAATATCGTTTTATTTTGCAGAGGTATGCCTGATGGAACACCCAAGAATTAAGGGAGCTAAGGCGATTCCTGACAAAGGCTGGGATAGGAAATACCCCGCACCGAAGGTTGCGATGGTCACCTCCACTTGCGAGAACTCACAAGAATTCACAGATGGCTCGCGGAGACACTCCGCCAAGTGGACTGTCCAAGATATTGAGTCCTGGTCTACCACTTCGGATTTTTTGCAAATCTGTTGCGAATCACCTGGTTTCAATTCACGTATTTAAGCGTTTTGTAAAGGTTCGCGGGTGTGGATGATTTCCTTTTTTTTTTTACTGTTGTTGTAGAGAAAAATATATACTATAAGCTGAACCGTTACCGAGCATCGGTTGCCCGAGGTGAAATGAAAGGATGCCAGGAATGCCACGGCAACCCACTACCTACGGCTCTGAACATGAACGAACTGGCAAGTCTCCCTGTCTTTCTATTCTCAGTCAATGGGACGACAAATGTTTATCGGATTTGCATGAAGTTGACGTATAATATTTTTGGCTATAACTAACTGAGAAAACGACAATAATCTGTTTCACATATGGCAAGCAAAGTCCCTATTATCCCGCCTTTTTTCTCGACAATTGAGGTAAATAAACCACTTCAAACTTGTCCAAGCATTGTCACAGCCAAAATTAGCAAAATTCCGCGCAATGGACTTTCTTCAAAAATGCATTATTTTCCTTCAATTAATGTGCATTCTTTGTCCTGATGATTCGTTTTCAGATTCAGTTTCGCAATTCAGTGTGTCAAAATCTAATTTTTGAGTGGTAAGTCATGCCATATTATGTCCTTGATGCTTTTCCGAACACTTCTGACTCAATGTTCTTCTTGGAAAAAGGACGATAAAAAACCATAAAAGTTTAAACTGCCCAATGCAGCGTTGGTTAAAAAACTTTCGTTTCCTATGCTTCAATAAGATTTTTTATTCAGAGAACCTTGTACCCATACGCAATCCTCCTGGAAAAAATAACGTATGCAACGTTTGATATGTAAATATTTTATATTGGCTACGTTCTCGCTCTAAGTATGCATGAGGGAAAAAAATGGATGATGAAAAAATGCATAAAAGGAAAAAAAACTTTGCTCGAGCGGGTCGAAAAGCTACAATGCGCAACTTTCAAAACCTTTACCATGTTGCACCGCGGAATTCAAGCAATGGGAAAACTCTCTGTTTGCAGGAGGTAGACAAAGATTTCGAGGAGAAGGCGAAACAATGTGTTGAATCATGTTTCAGGGATTGTACTTGGGGTGAATCTTCACATATATCTTTAGTTCTCTTGAAGCCATTAGTTTATTACCAGTAGTCCATCGGTCGCATACTGAGGCGCATGCAGGTCTGAGATACACAGCACCTGCGATGCGAGCAGCAGCTGCGATCCCAACTGGAATGACGCCCTCAAGGCATGGAAAGACGAAATCAAGCAATTGTCACGAGGACATGTGTGAGTTGGCATGTCTTGTTCTTCATGTAATTGCTTCAATAGTGTCATGGCATTGAGGCCATTCGATCGATGATCATTCCTTAGGGACTTCCGAAAATAAGGTGATTTTTCTGCACTTCCATGGACCTTGATGATTTTGGGCCAAATCAGATCAGGTGAGTCTCCTCATCCTGCTCTTCGAGGTGCTCTTCTTTCCAGTTGACTTGCGAATTGTAGGGGACTTTTGGCACCAGGTCTTTCGTTTCATGTTATCAGAAGTTCGACTTGCCAGGAATTGCCTCTATACGTAAAAATAGATTCTTCACGTGAAGGGATATAATAAGGTGATTTTTTCGTCCTCAATAATTCGATTTCAAAGAACGAGGACGATCTAAATATAATTGGGTTTCATTCATGTCTACGGAAAGGAGCAAGCAAGTTCCTTGCCATTCCCCTATTCAACAAATCCATATGTCCCAAAATATTTCCCACCCCCACTTCACACCCCTATATCGTGTTAACAACGAGAAGATCGTAATCGGAAGTGAAAATGTCGTTGGAGATATACGAAAATTCGAAATAACCGAATTCAAGTTAATGGAAATGCGCTATCTCACATCTATGTTATCTCATTTCCATTAAACGTGGGCAATAGGGAATGTGTTAGGTTTCTTTTTCCGAGTAAGCTGTCATTCTCATTTACGAGAGACAGAAAATTTAATCAATAATTGGTTCAGTAACACGACAGAAGAATCTCGTTCTCGGAAGACCTTTGCCAAAAAAAAAGTATATTCATTTACGTTACTTTCTTTTATGCTAAGAATGGGAACAGTATCATTCACGGATGGGATATAATCGGCTTCGCTAAGTCTTTTTTAGCATAAACCAGATGTGTTCCATTGCATTTCCCATGAGGGTAAAAAGGGTATAGGTGTTCCTCCAACCCTTATGAGTTTGTTTGAAACAGGCGGGTTGCCATGCTGCCAACTGTGATGGAAACATCTCTTACCTCTGCATCCTCTCACCCCAGTATGGACGAATTCAAGTAGTGTGAGGTCGTTGATGGGAGAGACTCTGATTTAGATTTTCGTGCTTTTTCGCTTATAGGGGAAACGTGATAGGTGAGCCGGTATACAAAGCGGCCATCATGTCGCCATGAAGCAAAGGTATTACTATATGGACCTATCGAGTCCTATATTATATACTGGTTAGGTGAAAGTCGGAATCAAAATTCTGCTATGTGATGATCTTCAGTTACTCATTAACAACATATATAGGTCAAAAGAGAAAATTCACCTAAGGATGTGGCAGCGATTCAAGAATTAAACTAGTAAACTCATTATTATATATTTAAAATTTCCGAAGCGTTCATTCTTCTCTGTATTTTTGCATATACTGTATGATCGATGGGCACCAATGTTACCCAATAATTAGGCTTGCGATGTCAACCACGAGAAGGGAAATCTGCAACTACGTCAATGGAATCATAGGTCAGGTACCATAGGTCAATGGAATCATAGGTAGGTCGGGATATGCATCCACGTATCCAGGGGAACGCCTTTGTTTATGCCTCCACGTTCACAAACCTCATTACCGATTTCATTTGCCTCTGGATATTTCCGCGTTCTATCGCCGAGGTAATACCGTGCGGTAGAGGGAGACTAATAGCACCAGCTCGCTAAGGGCTCCCTTCTCAAATACAAGTCCTTATGCTGCGAATCATGAATTATAGGCGAACTGAGGTCATGATCGGACGTATAAGAAAAAAACACTGGGATGTGTTTTTCTGAAAAGAAAAGTGCAGGCCTAATTGAGCTCCACCTTCTTTGACTCTTATTGGACGGCTTCTCAGGTCGTTTTTTAATTCCCTAAGTGTATTACCCGTATGTATCCATTGTGGTAAAACTAACTTGTTTTGAAATGTTTTTGTGTCATGCTCCAGTTCATGTTTCAGTTACATATTAATTCGAATGTCGAAGTAGGAGCATGGACTAGAAAAAGTTTAAATCATAATATTCTTCCACAAATTTCAGTTATTACTTATTACTCTGACGAGAATAAAGTTCTGATTCCGGGCTGATCTGGGCTGATCTGGGCTGAGGGAAAAATATGAGCATATGAATGCATGTGTGTATTCGGGCTAGAAGGCATTGGTTACAGCTTGGTATACAAATTTCTTCCTCGTATTGTCTCATTATCAAGTTATTGATTTTTAAACATGCAAAGTTTCCGACGACGTTGAGGGAAACAGCGAAGTTATGATTGATTTTTAGCCGTATGTGTCCAGCATGTCAATATTAATATCATGTGGCGATGATAAGGTCGACAATATGATGTTCACATCTACCTTGATGCAATGGTCAATTTGCGTAGCAAGTGAAAAATGCTCCACCGAGACCACGTTTTTCCTCCTTTGTTTAGCCGGCTTGGAATGCGCATACCGACACCTGCACACCTGACCTCGCCTCCCGACACGCCCTGGTACGCCCCTGCACCACATGCCCTAATATCCTGCCTCAACCTACCATACTTGGGAGTGTTTTTTTCCTTAACGTGGAGGACCACCGACACTTCCTCGGCCAAGTCGGAGCACACCATCGACACGACCTTATCTTTAACGTGTTCGGTTCTTGCATCGGGAGTCTGGCTGAAAGAAACCTGGTCTCTAGAATATTTTAGAGTGTCTAGAATATTTAGAGGGTCCCCTTAAATAGATTTCCCGAGGCTAGGTATATATCGCCAGAGGGTGATGCCGAATGGCGGGTGCTGCCCAGAATAAATTTGATTCTTTCTTCAATAGAGAGTGAGATTCGTGCATGTGAAATTCATTTTCCCAATGAAAGAAGCCGAAACCCTCGCGGTCGAGGCCAATCAGGGTCAAGGGGCACTCTTTTCTTCACAGCTGTGCGCCATTCCTCTGTCGTCACTTCCACAGGCACCTGCTCCAGTTAAATTGTTCTGGATTTGACCGAGAAGGCGGCACGGAAATCCAATGAACTCGGATCATTCGAGGGAGTTATTCCTCCGCGGCTTCCTTCCGTTCTAGGCGTTTTAAATAGCAAAATTTTAAGTATAACAATTTTCCGATGTTTTTTGGAAAATTTGGTGGGAAAAAATACTCGGTATTTTCAGATTTAGCCCCGAAATCACCAACCGACCATTCAACCCACGAATTACATAATAGCTTCAAAAATTTGACTGATCATTCCTGGAGATTCCATTTCTCGAGATGGCGGAAGTCCTTATAGCTCTCGAGGCAGTGAAGTGTATATAGATGTCTCCCGACATCTATATACACTCCATGTATCTGACTGTCACAATAGCCGGAGGGAAGGTGCCAGCTCGAGAGAGCGAGACGGACACCCAGAGCCGGGCAGAAGGCGTCACGCATGCGCACATGCCACTGCGGACATAAAGCCGCCCAAGCATAATCCATCAAACCATCCATTCCATACCCTATCAGAATACGCTAAGGAGATTCGTGGTAGGTGTAGCCTCTGGCCTTAAAGCTTTTGCCCTGAAGGACATAGGCTAATGAAAAGACGTAAAAGACTTAAATCACTCTTGGCTCTAGCCCTCTCCTCCTCCCCCCTTACGGTAAAACCTATACTGGTGTTGTTGGCAAATTTACTCATCTTACCCTCTACGCCGAGATCCAAATCGTTTATTCAGGCCAAAAACAGAAGCGGTCCAAGAACCGAGCCTTGAGGAACACCGCTTGCGACTCCGACAGGAAAATATCAATTAAAATATGAGGTCATGCATTACGCATGGATTTCCTAGTGAGTAGTCCCAAAATATGAGCACATGTGGGATGCTATAGATACGCGAAGCCTCGGAGAGATTCTCAAGTTTGCATTCATGTTTATGAAGTGTGGACTCCATTTTTCGCTCCTGTTTGCGATTCTTCCACTTTCGTTTACTCAATTCATTTCTTTTTTGAAATTTCGGACTGTGTCGTGGCCAAGTCGATGTATTGCCTTGAGAAATCAGTTCGAGAGATTCGACGACACGAAATACAAGGAATTAGTGGAAGCACTGAGGTCAAGGAAAGAAACCCACCAACGACGATCTGAGGCGCTGCCCTCTTCGTCTTTGCTGTCTTATTGTGAGGGTCCATCGACACTGCGCTGAAGACCCTATTCAACTATGTGTTTTATTCTAATAGCTAATGTGTTTCTCATGTCCTCTTTAAAGTCAATGTTTACGCCAATGTTCAGTGCCTGTCTTCTAGTGAAAGACATGCTTTCAGAAGCGTAACATGAATGGAAGAGTGTTTTATCCTCTAAAATGGAGGAAGGTATCCATAAATCGACAAATCGATTTTCCTTCTTCACCCCGTAAAGCGTATGAAGTTTTCACACCCTCATTTATGGTCCTTTATTGGATAGACTTCATCTCATAAAATAATGAAGTCGTAATTAATGGTAACACCGCTGGTGATAGAAAGTGACGACAATATCTACATTCCCTAGAACAGAGAGAGGGTTTGGAACGCCCAAGAGAGACAAATTACACAAACTAAACTTTTTTCTGGAGCGGCTGTCTGGATCGGGCCGAAAAATGATTTAAACGTCATTGCCATTTTCATGGCTTTTTGAAGGCAAAGCAAAAATAGAAAATGGCGATATGGACCACTAACCGAATGCCCCAGAGTTTCGTAAAGCGCTGTGGTAAACTGGCGACGGAAATGGTGACATGACAGAACTCAAAAGATCATTGGCAGCAGCTGCCTCGTATTCGTATGGTTGACTGTGAGCTCACCCCGAGGCAAGGCTATTCTTACTGCAAATATATGGACCAATAACCAAAAATGGAGATATATTTTATTTTGAACCAATAATTATCGCTTGCATGGCAGAAGCTTTCGGTTGACATGAGTTGTATTCAAGTGGGACACACTGGAAGAATTTGGAGGCTCCAGGAGTCAAATGGAGAAAGGGATTCTTCCCGTCTTCAGACACTCCCAATTTACCTCACATATCAATTTGAAGACAGTTCTGCCTCTTCGCATCCGACTGAGACCCGTTACTCTTCAATTTCAAGCGCCTGGATATTAGATGTAGAATAAGGGTTGATTTGCCCCACTATCGGTATGCGGATTGCTTGCTGGGGCCGTTCTTAACCTGCAAATCAGGTGCTTAGCTCAATTAGCAATCGATTCTTCGGTCGAGTGCGTGTGAATACTTCATAAGACACCTTGAGTTCTGTTGCTTAGAATCCTAGGCGGGTTGCACACCGGTCCAATCGGCCGTTCCGCGGGTCGGCCCAGTAAAGCTCTTTCAGCGATTAAGTTTCCGGACGAGTGCGGGTCGTCAAACTGGTATTACTTTTTGGATTTTTGACCCAATAAGCAAAGCCTCTATGTCATTAACTTTCGATTGACACCTCATTCATGAAAATCCGTTCATCGTCAAGGAGGAGTTTCCGTGAGTGATACACTGACACACGGACAAATTACTCTCCTTTACCTATTGATGAAACAAGGTTGAATACTTATATGTTTCAAAGACCAATTGAAAGGTCACTTTAAGTTAGCTGGTTTCTGTTTTCATGGATCTACATGCACTTCTGCTGAATGTAGGAAGGAAAACTCAGGTTTCCCTTGAATCACCCAAGTATATCAAGACCCTGCATCGAGAACTAGAGTCAGCAGCTTTTCTTCCAGCTGTACGTTCATCGGATGACACAACATCAGGGATATCCCACGCGAGATTTCTCTCAAATCCTGACGTCAACGCGGAAAAAGAAGGAATTTAGATGAACGACATTCAAAGTGGAAGATCTCCCACGAGTCCATTCGGGTGAGTTCGTCTCTTATTTTAAGTATGTAGCGAATAAGCTCTGTATTGATCAATTTCTTAGTCTACAAACACTTCAAAGTTGATCGTACAAACCGAAGGAAGTCGTTCTAATCAATGCATATATTGAGAGACGTAACCAAGCTCGAGGAGACTCCAGGCAATTCTGGCTCAATGCAAAGAGGGAGTAGGCTTCCCCTTGTGAGGTGAGTCACAAAAACAAGAGAACATTTCGATGTTGAGTGATTCTGCCTCTGAGCTTCTGCCTCAATCATCCAATAATAATGTATATGGGGCCAACTGCATTGGAAACTAAAAATCGTATTTGGAACATGTATAAAATGTATATTTCCCTATATCTTAGATATTGAAATTGTTATGTGTGCCATAAAAATTGCAACTAAGCACCATATAATGGGCTCATGAACAAGATATATTGGGTTGGAAAGAAAGTCTTGCAACACTGCGCAAATTTTTCAAAATGTTATAACTTTATTGAAATGCAATTTCAGTCTACAATGTAATGACCATTGTATTTCTGTGCGGACGAAGGAGCAGTGATTCGCAGACACTGACACGACTTGTTTTATCAGAGTCGCTGAGCCGATGAGGGACCCATGTCGAGTAAACATTCCGATAGCCGAAGTCGTTCAGATGATTGCCGATGGCCATATGGGTGACTCCAAGTGTAGTCGCCGATTCGCGAGTGGTGGCGTTTGGCTTCGCGTTGAGGGTGTTCCGCAAGGCTTCGTCATCGACTGTAGATGGACGTCCTAAGCGTGGTCGATCTCCGAAGGTCGTGTCGCCAGATTCCAAGCGTTTCGACCATCGAGACACCGTGGAATAGTGGACGACGTTGCCCTTGAATGCAGCGCAGTTGTCCGCTGCGGTTCTCGCAGAGTGTCCTTGGAGGAACTCGTAGTAGACGATGGGGCGAAGAGTTGCTTGTTCGATCGGAGCCATGGCTGCCAACTAATGGCAGAAGCTGCCTTATATACCCCGAGGCCAGAAGCTTCGAGAACATTCCAGCATATACAAATGCAAAGCCTCGCCCATCATTCCTTTGAAATTTTTATAAATAGTTTTAGAAAGTTCTGCAAGACTTTCTTTCCAACCCAATAGTTCCATATTCATTAAGAATGACCTAAACGTGATGTTGTCTGAATGGCTTCCGAATACAGTATTGTATGTATAATTTTTATTTGCATCATCCCAAGTAACACAGTATGTTGATGAAACGTTTTCGAAATGTTGCCTATGTTGCTCTGTGTTGCAAGTTGCTGGACAACATTGAGAAAACATTGCTTCAATGTTTTCACTTGGAATATTGCTACGACACTTCTACGAATGTCATTGCAACGTTTGCTATCAACATTGAGAGATTTTTGACACTCTTGACATCGACAAGGCGGCGACAAGATTCTCATACAACATGGACTTAGAAGTTTAAGGGAATCGTAAAGTGGTCCTCCTTGTCACGAGATGGAGACGTAGGTCTCGCTTTTCTCACAGTAAACAAAAGTGCCCTTCTTCCTTTCCCTGGAATCGTCCGGCACAGGAATGTTTAGTACCTTGCCAAATGTCTCGCATTGTCTCTTTATAGGAATCAATGAACACGGACACATCATGACTTGTTATCCTCATATTCGAGACAGATTCATGGGGTCAAGAAAAAGAAGCTCTTATTCCCATAAGTAACCCTTTCTAAGAACTCGTCTATTGCATTCTGCATTATAATAAAAACGATGGCAGAGAGTCTGTCACCTCAATCGTTCATATCCTCATCCTGAGAACTAGATGAGGGAAAGACGGACTGATTTCATGGACACTCCAAAGAATATGGCGGTTGGATCTTTTCCTGTAATGTGCTATATTTAGCATATTACAGGAGAAGATCACCGAGAAAAATGTTCTATGTCTCCTGCCTGTACATGATACAGATACTATATTATGCATGGGTAGGGCTTATACCAGTACATACTTCGTCCTGCTGATGGGAATGTCTGAGTAGAGGTAAAGTATATGGTACGGAATGATGAAATAAATAATTCAATATTGGTCGAATATTGGTCCACTTCAGGACCAGTGAAGCCTATGCTTTTCCATAATCCCAATATAGGCCCTGATTAGGTGCCAATGAAGCAAAGTTTTCAATCAACATTGTAGCAACATAAATCCTGAAACGTTTCTGCAACGTATTTGTAAGGAATAAGTAACAATTTACAACGTAAATGCAATGTTCCTTCCCAACATTTGAGCAACGTTGACGTTTTGGGCATTTACACGTAGATGCAACATTGTTCATCAACATTTCCTAAACGTTGCTGGAATATCTTGTGTTACTTGGGCCAATTGTGAGCGAGGTTTGGCCTCTCATGGAGTTAAATTCACTAGAGTATGACTATGATTTACAGTGGCACCACGTGAAGTTTGGATATTCCATGCTCGCGCTATGTCAGAAGCTAGAAAAATCTCAGGATACATGGCCAAATAAAAGAAAATTCCAATTATAAGATTATTTTTTAAAAATATTTAGTCGACATGAAGTCGATTCAATTATGCCAAGCATCCATCAGCATAATGGAGGCTAACACGAATCATGGGAGTTCCTAAAGATCTTCTGAAGAGGTTTCAGTAGAGATCTCACTTTTGGAGAGACACGATGTCTCTCGAAGAATCCTTTCCTTTCTCTCCGTAGCTTGTGGTCACCTGACATCCTGTCCTGAGCGAGAAATACTCATAAATACTCGTATATCTTCTCTCTCTTTCGGTGAAGAGGTTTTCACCCGAGGCAAACTATTGATATATATTCTTGGACAAGAAGGTTTTTCAATGTGAGGCCATTAATCTCATTTACAGGATGTGTACAAAGAAAAGGAAAATTAAGCCATGCCACAAAAGACGAGATGAATAGAATAAGAACTCCAGGACTCTTGGTGTTTCCATCGAGCAACTATCAGATGAAGCTGCATTCTTCAATCCTGGGACGCTGTCTTCATCCATAATTGCCATGCTGCTACGGAGAAGGAACTGAGTGGACTGGGTCCGCTGCTGATTGACGTCACTAGGAAGTTTCACATTCTGCTCTGTGCAGTGGTTACCCATCAAACGATAAACATTTCAATCCAAAGCTGGAGAACATGCTCAGCCATACCAGGTGACTACTTTCTTTTTTCCGAAGGCATACATCACATCGACTAGTGAAATGCAAAATGTGTTCTACCTCATACGGGTATCTAGGGGAAGACAGTTTGCATTTTTTGCCGTCTATTACGGCTCAACTGCGAAAACTGGGATAATCAGTACAAGGAACACTGCAGATTTTATTCCAGCTGTTTATTGATTCGAGGACACAACATCATCAAAACATCATGCGAGATGAATGAATGTTCTCAAATCCTGACGTCAGCGATGAAAAAGGAGAAATGGACGCTCAAAGCAGAAAATCGCCTACGAGGTTTCTCTATTCGGGTGAGTTCGTCTCTCCCTTGAAGAGAGTAGCGATTAAGCTCTGTTATGATCTCTTTCTTTGGCTAAAGGCATTTAATCAGAATTGATCATTGTTGACAAAGACGAGGATTCCCAACATTTCTCCGGAGCACACAAGCAAAGAGGGAAGAAAAGAGCATGTGCCTACGAACATATTGGAGGAGCGTTTCCAAGATATAGGAGCTCAGATCGAATTGAAATGCATTTAGTGATCGATTTATACACCCCATTGTGCAGAGTATTTTACCTTGGGATTAAAGTATCTCCCAAATTAAATAAACAAGCATGCAGAAACAGGTATTTCACGCATCCCTTGTATTACTCCAGTCTCAGAAGAATTGGGGAAAAGTACAGTACTAAGGGTTTACCGATGATTTTGGTACGGTCGTTCAATATCTTTATTGATATATATCGGATTTTATGTAATTGGCTACATTTGCAGGAAGTAATTTTAGAATTGCCTCTCTTAGGGAATCCTCAAGCTTTATGAATCAGTCCCAGAAATTGGAATTGGAAACTTGGAACATGAGATATGAAGCAAAATAGAATGCCTAAGAAATAATGTGCAAATAGGAGCGCGAATCAATGTCTTTCATGTTGAATTACGTGCATCCATGGAAAGAATTTGCTTTGGATCATGAGGAAAACCTCATGGACAATGTCGAATATGGTGATGAGGGAAACACCAAGACACGCACCGACGATTCCACCGATGTTGGACATGAGATCGAGAAGTGTCACTCTTTCTTTCTCCAGGATGTGAGGGATCTGTCAAAGTTTTCAATAATAAATCAATGGTAATTTTCGCCAGAATAGCATGGAGAGTAGGTCGATCCAGCCAAGGGACGAGAGAAAAAAACAAACCCGATTCGAGGGGAAGCTGAAGAAGAGACTTATACTTCCCATCTGTTCTTTTGCTGGAAGTACACAAGAAGTTGGACTCCCGGGGATGTGGTAATCGATCAAGTTGCACCTTTTGGGACAGTTGCAGTTGCTCAACAGCTCTCGGGTCTCTTCTTTCGCCCTTGCAGCAAGTTTCCCTAGGACGTCCTGTTCAAATGTTGGATCCTGGCATTCCTGTTTAGTCGTGTTAGCGCCTTTGGGCAGGAGTTCGTGGGTCAGACATGGCAGTTCGGATTGTATATTATCCCAGAAACAGTCCTCCGTGCACTAGAGAAAAATTCTTCCCGCTGCACAAGTTCATCTCAGAAATCCCGTTTCGTCTATGAATTTTTAATTGAACTTACCCTCGTGTAACTGTAGTCTTCATCCGGGATACAGGGATCCTCGTTTCTACTCAGATTTTGAATGATCTCCGGACGGATGAATATATGGTTTTTGGTGTTATTGAGAAGGATCAGCTTCTCAGGATAAAGCACATTTAAATTCGTAAATTGCTCTCTACGATCGTGGATGAAAACATGAATCTGTAGGGTTTATTATAAAAAAAGACCAACATTGAAACACTGAATTTCTGGAATTAAATATGTACTGGCTGCTGATGAATTCCGTCGTGAAGCGTGCGACACATAGCACATTCAGTTCCATGTCCGTCATAGGACCGATATAAGTCATAGCGCCTTCAAATTGTTTCAAAACAATTGACTGAAAGTGTTAATTTACGGCACAAAGTAATTAAACGAAGTTGATTGGAACTTGGCGAATTAGGACTTCATGATGAGACCATATATATTTTTGAACGTATTAAAATTTGACGTGACGTTATTTTTTTTGCGTATTGGTTCGGTTTGTAGCATGCAGTGAAAGTTCACTGTGAAATGAAAGACAAACACTTCCCGAGACACAGTTGAGTAATCATCCCAAGAAATAACCTGGCTCAAGTGCTGCGCCTTCAAAAAATTTGGTGTAAGTAGGTAATTCATATCCCCTTAATTTTTGCTTTCCTTGTTGTCGATCGTAAATTGCATTAACTCTTTCAGACCTGAATTGAGGCCACTATCTGAGAAATATATGTATTGGGGGTCGATCGGAAAGTTCTGCGCGTTTCGAGATTTGTCCAGAAAAAAATTTTCTGAAACTTTCTCGAACGTTTCACAGTAGCCGTACATAAAGGGTGTGTGGGCGTGATTACGCAGCGGTTGTTTATTCGTTCAAAGCCTATAACAAAGACTTCCAAAATCGACTTTAACAAGACCGCCCAACATCAGTGCCTTCTTTACGACTTCCTATCTCGCATCACAGCAATTGAATCGAGTCGCCGCATCTGCGCCGGGTTTTGCCAAGGTGCATATTATAAAAGGACAGCCTGACGATGGTTTGATTGTTTCCGCTCTGGAAAATACAGCCTCGAGGATGAGCCCCAGGTCAGGCCGCCCATCTGAAATCGACAAGGAGCAGCTGCAGCACATAGTGGAAGCCGATCCGAAGCAAAGTACCCGCGACTTAGCGACAGCATTTGGCTGCGCCAAGTCCACGATCGTGACGCACCTGGCTGCAATCGGCAAGAAGAGCAAGTTGGGTCAGTGGGTACCCCAACGAGCAGACCGACCGCGACCGGGAACGCAGTGCTGAGGTGCACACTTCGCAGCTGTCGTACGAGCGCACAAACAACTGGCTAGATTCCGTAGTCATTGGAGACGAAAAGTGGATGTCGTACGTCATCTACCGATGCAGGTGCCAGTGGGTCGATGCCGATGCCAAGCCGGAGCCGGAGCCGAAAGGTGACCTGCACCCCCGAAAAGTCATATTGTGCATTTGGTGGGACGTGCCAGGCGTGATTGATTTCGAGCTGCTCCCACCCGATACTAGCATCACCGCCACCTACTACTGCGATCGGCTGCAGAAGCTCGCCGACAGACTCCGCACGGTGAGGCCAGGGCACCGTCGTGTTCGATTTCTGCACGACAACGCAAGGCCGCATGTCGCGAAGATCACACGGCAGAAACTGCTGGATCTGGGGTGGGAGGTTCTGCCTCACCCTCCGTATAGCCCAGATCTGGCGCCAACCGACTACCATCTCGAGGCGCGAGACCTGTTGGTAGAAGCGGTCCTTTCAAAGTTGCTACTGCGGCTCCAGCTTGTGACTGCCTAAAAAGCTGAGTGTCGGTCAAGTCAAGATGTCCCTACTTAGTCCTCAGACGGACTAGCTTGGCAGAAGGTGATTAACTGTGATGGCGATTACTTCGTTGAATGAACTTTTTTGTTAAAAAAAACTCGGTTGTATGGAATGTTCTCGAAACGGCCAGAACTTTCTGATCGACCAAATATTTGCATTTTTGAACTCTCTCGCTACTGTAATTTAATTTTGTTTGTATAGATCGTTTTTATGTATTGTATAAATTTACCATATCACACCATATTTAATAATTTTTTTATAATTACATAACTGAATATTGCAAAACACGTGAAACTTTCTTACGGAGGCCACCTTTACTCGGTACTCATTAACGAGGGTAACATCACATTATACCACTTGTTTCAGTGGTTCTTAGGTCTCTTTAATGGTATCTGCGTTACTTTAGCGTTAGAACATTGGAATAGGCGGCATTTCTGAAATGGTTAAAACGGAATGCCGATTAGTTACGCTTTTATATAGGCATCAAATCATAATAGTAACTGAAATTCACAACTTTGGCTGCATGTTTGCGAATGCCTGTTCTGTCGTCTCATCGTTGCTGATGAGTTTATGAACCATTTCCCTCATGACTACGAATTGCATCATATTTTGATTCGAAACCGTGAGTGTCACTGAGTTCAGGTGCGGAGTTTTCCCAATGGAGCTGATGACAGAATCGACCGAGTTCATCGTCATCCTGTACATGAACGAATTGATGAATTCCCACCTGCGGAAAATTTGCTGCCAAGAACCCTTTGAAGTCGAAGATGAAATATTGATAGTTACAACCATTTTTCCAAGTTGTCCCTGTTGGAAAGACTCCGTTGAAAACTAGGGTGAAGCATTTGGAATATCCGGAGTGATGGTCCAGGTCCGCAAATATCCTCTCGGTCCAAATCCTGTTAGCTATCGCATCGACACGCGACAAGCATATTTATCCGCAGCTTCCATAATTCCACCGAAACTCCGTGAATACTTACAGCGAATAAAGGGTGCCAAATTGCCAGCTGCGTCATTCACTTCGTCCCAATTTTCTTGAACTTCAGGTGACTTCTTGATAAATTGATTCAAAGACACGGATTCATTCTTGAACTTCTTGAATTGAAAACGTGATTTTGTGGAGGCAGAAGCTTTCAGAGACGGTTTTGGACAGATGGTAAATGCAGGAGCCGGGACCGTCTTCACGGTTTCTATAGTGTACAACGTGGTCGTCGGGAAGGACCCGTATTCGTCGACCAGAAGAATCACCTTTAGTTCCGATTCAAACAAAAATATAAAATATGACAACGATACGGCATGACAATAATTCCTGTTTAATGTGCTCTCACCTGTCTGAGAGCGAGGATTGCACATACAAATATCACGATCGACTTGATAAGGTTCACCTTCCTCCTTTGTTTAACCGGAGCTTTTATTAAAATATTAAATATTTATTGGATCAAAGTTGCTGGATTTTTTTTCTTCTTAATGTCCCTAATGAACGGTTTTCACTTTTACCTTGATCCACGTGATTCTGGGGTTCTGCGACTGGTTTCTCCACGTTGCATGCCTTCATCGGACTGCTGGACATCTTTCTTGATGTACCTTGCACGTCTTAGCACTGCGCATCTGATTTCCTCTGATCGCTAGATTTGGTTTGAAAGAAACCAACTAGAAACTTGGCGGCGGAGATAATTTATTCAACCAGTTGTTTTAGAATTGAATGCTGCGATAACATCAGGAGTGCTTAGGAAGTCATTATTTTTGCCATTCATTATTGTTTTGCTCATTAAAGAAGGAAGATAAAATAATATGTATTCCCCGAAATCCAAGCCTTGTAAGGTGAGTGCCGTGCAACTTTCGTCCACCTGGAATTTAAAACTCCTGAATATTCTATATGTTGGCTCCATGGCATTTCTTCGAGAGACACTATTTCACTGCCGCTTCTTCATCTGGACGCTTCTTTGAGAGGCTTTTTTGTGATGGAATTCATTAAAGTTGGATTACCTTTACTGACATTTCATCACATGCATCGTTGACTGTGGCGTACTCCATGTTGTTTTCCCCAGGATCGTTCCTTCTCCTTGCCGTTTATTTGACTATATTTTAGATTATTAAATCCAATAAATCCCATCTTACGGAGGCCATTCCAAGAAACACCTAGTCGAAGAGCAGCCCCATCGAAGAAATGCCTTTCAAAGAAAAGGCATGGAACCGATTGATTCCAGACAGCAGAATGAAATACCTTCACTCTAGTTTTGACGTCACCAGCATTTCCCTTTATGATTATTTCGTTATCTTCCATGCGGGACATGAAAATTGCCCATTTATGTAATCCTGCTGGTTGAACGACGTTTGCCTCTGTCTACACGATCTATCGTTTCCTGGAGTGGAAGACGTCAGCCACGAAATCACATACGTTGTATCCGTGTAAACAAGTTGCTGATGATATCTTGGATCACGAGCAGGGAATATATGAAACTTCGACCACCGGGATTCAAGGCTTCAAAAGTTTCCTTGTACTTGCTTCAGAGTGCATAATTCTTCCTCTAAAATGTGACAGTGCCATTTACAACTAGATGGCATCATTCATTTTCCCTTTTCGCAAAATGAACGGACAGATGGGATATCATGGATATGCAAAGCCCATGAAAGATGTTGAAGTTTGCTTTCATGTTACTGCAATGGCGACTGCATGGCGACTGTCGCAAGTTTTTTCAAGTCTTTCACTCTTGTTTTTACAATGTTTTCTGCTATTATTTAATTTTCGACAATGTTACAGTTAGACCGATGCATCAGACTGGGAAACTCATTAGAGAAAATTGACTGAATGAATAGGATGGATTGCTGTGAAACCACTGAAATCAAATAAACAAACCCACCGAAAAGGAGGTGAGACATTGCACTCCACGCCTTTGCAGTCTGACTGTGAGAGCCGGTCGATGCTCCGCTGAAGACCCTTCTTCAACTTGTGTTAATGCGTTTCGTATGTCCTCTTTTGAGGTCAAAGTTTACGCCCATATTCAGTTCCTTTCTCCGTGCGAAAGACGTGCTGTCAGATGCATGATGTGAATACAAAAGTATTTCCCCCTCAAAAGAGGTGAGTACCCATTAATCGATAATCGATCGTCTTTCCCCACCCAGTTGTCACCCTCTTGTCCCTACTCGGTTCTTAAAGGTCTCCTTTTCAAATACGTCTCCTTTTAATGGAGACGTATGTTCCTCCTATTCGGGTGAGTTCGTCTCTCCCTAGAAGTAAGTAGCGATTACTCTCTGTTATGAACTATTTACAGTATTTCTCAAAATATAATTTTTCAGAATTGATCGTTGACTAAGACGAGGATTCCCAACATTTCTCTGTCAACACAAGCAAGGAGGGAAGAAGATACCAAGACTCTAAGATCGTATATGGAGGAGTGTTTCCAAGATATATGCGCTCAGATCAAATTGAAATTCATTTGGTGATATGGTGGTTTATAAACCCCATCATGAATCATATTTTTCCTTGTGGTTAAGGCATATCTCTAATTAACCCTTTGAGCCCTCACCACCGCTTTACCGGTGGTAGAGAGAAATAACGTATTGCCTAGCCACCGGTAAAGCGGTGTGTAACACTTGCGTTGCGTTTTGCGAGTCAGGTACGTCATCATGCTATTTGGATGCAAAGCATCAATCTCATCTCTTTTATTACAACTAGCCTCGTATAATATTTGCACAGACATTGTATACCCGTTATTAACAAATTTTGGCCCAGGAGCTCAGGCAGAAGGCTCAAAATTGCTCAGGAACTGAGGGCTCAGAGGGTTAATGAAACAAGTTTACACAAACAGGCATTTAAAAAATCCCTTGTATTACTCCAGTCTCACAAGAGGTCGGTAAAATTACAGTACTAATGGTTTTACCTGTGATTTTGGCAGGATAGTCCAAGACCTTCATTTATGTATCGGAAATTGTCAACTGGGCTATATTTGTAATAAATACTTTTCGAATTGATTTCCTTTAGGAATCCATACGTTTGATGAATCAGTACTTGAACTTGGAATTGGAAAGTAGAAATATGAGATCTCTGAATGAATAAATATTGCCTCAGAAAATGGTGCGCAATTTGGAGCGCAAAACAATGACATTCATGGTGGATAATAGGTATCCGTGGGAAGAATTTCCTTCTGATCATGAGAGAAGCCTCCTGGACGATGTCGAATACGGTGATGAGGGAACCACCAAGACACGCGCCGACGATTCCACCGATGTTGGACAGGAGACCGAGAAAGGTCACCCCCTCCTTCTCCAGGATGTGAGGTACCTATCAAGATATTAATTTAAAAGTCATTTTCGCCACAATAGCATGGAGAGTGGCGAGATCCATACAAGAACTAACAAAGGGGAAGCAAAGAAGGTTCCTTTCATTTGTGGAATCCTCACATTGGGGTTTCATCGTGTTAGTGCCATTAGCAGATACGGCAGTCTGATACGGCAGGTCGAGGGGGGATTGTACATTATCTCAGTAACCATCCTCCATGATCTAGATGAAAATACCTTTCTATGCTCATGTTCATCTTAGATATTCCGTTTCGTCAATTAGAACTTTTATTTGAACTCACCCTGGTGTAGCTGTAGTCTTCATCCAGGATACAGGGATCCTCCTTTTTACTTTGCTTTATAATGATCTCTGGACGTATGAATATACTGGTGTTGGTGTTGTTGCGAAGGATCAACTTCTCAGGATAAAACACATCCACATTTGTAAATTGCTCTCTACGATCGTGGACGAAAAACCGGATCTGTATGGTAAGTGAAAAAAAAGTAAGCATTCCTGAATTTCCTTCATTAAAAAATGTACTTTGCTGCTCATGAATTCCTTTAATAATAAGAAGCAGAACATAACAGAAGCAGAATGAAACAGAACACGTTCTGTTCCATATCCGTCACATGACGTTAACAAGCCATTACGCCTCTAAATCGCTTCAAAATGCCTTCATGACTGACTGTTAACGTGCAACACAAAAATAATAAATTAAACTGATCGGATAACTTGGCGAATTAGTTCGTCACGGCGAAAACACATATTTCTGAACGTGTACTTCACCAGTGGAACAGTTTATGCGACGCGATTTACATGCGTACGTGGTGTAGCTATTGGATAGGCTTGTAAGATGCTGTCAAAGTCACATGTGGAATGAAAGACACTTCTGGAGACACGTGAGCATTCATCAAAAGTACGATATTGGCTCAGGTGCTAAACCTTAAAAAAGTCATGCATTAAGGCAATTTGTTTTCCATAACTTCGACGCTCGTCAACTTCTTGGCAGCGACAAGGCGACAGCTATTTGCAAAAATGTATTCAGCCAGGAAGGTGAAACTCTTACGACGTGATCCCTCTGAAACGGCCTAACAAATCGATCTTCCGTTTTAATTCGATTTACGATCAACAACAAGTAATGCTGGGACCAAAATTTGTACATGAAAGTATTATCTCTCCCCAAAGAATGGAGAGCATGCATTCATCGATGAATCGATGGCCTTTCCCCTCCCCCTAAGGTGTACCCAGTTGTCACTCTTTTGTTCCTACTTGCTTCTTGGATCTCCCGTTTCAAATACCTTAACGGAGACCCAAGGATCCAACAAAATAAGTTCATTCCAGGAACTTTTTCACAGGAAGAAGCACCATTTCGACAGTAGAATTCGTGAAAGAAACAATGAAAAAATGACAGGAGTATGAGGATAAGTTTTACTGTAATTTTTCGTAAAAGCATTAAACTTGAGTGCATATTTAAATAGAACAGGAGTAGTCATCTTTATCGAGCACAGTTCACCAATCCCCGAAAGAATCGCTGTTTGCATAGAACTCAATCTGCTACATACTGTAGATCTGCTAATATTGACGCCGGTTTAAGCTCCATTGAAAGCCACGCGACGTGGGCTTCCGTTTTCGATGGAAAAATTTGCACTGAAGAATAAATGATGCATA
Source organism: Darwinula stevensoni (assembly GCA_905338385.1). Lineage (NCBI taxonomy): Eukaryota > Metazoa > Arthropoda > Ostracoda > Podocopida > Darwinulidae > Darwinula > Darwinula stevensoni. Next base: position 34,010 of record CAJPEV010001488.1, read on the forward strand.
CCCGAGAGAAAACTCTGCTCCTCTTCCTCCCTGCAGGGCCGCTCTGAGAGTCAGTGCTTCCCTGTTCTAGTCCCTTTCCCTAATTCGTATTGTGAATTGTGAGAACTGAAGGGCCCTGTCAACAGGACTTTGCGGTTACTGGGAATATTCTTCGTAGATGGAGTTTGCTTTCATCTTCAGTTGCTGCCTCTTCTTGTATGATGTCCACTTTCCCTCCAAGGAAAGCATATTAGAACAATGGCCATCAGCTCATACATGATGGTGGAGCCACTTGACACATATTGAAAATCAATCGTTCCTCTGTTCGCCGTGGCTTGTGGCTACCTTTCATTCAGCTCTTCGGGAAAGGTTTTGAGAATCCTTAGTTATGTGAAAACAAATGGTCTTTCTCTTGCACATGAAGGGTAGAACAGCACGATTGACATAATTAACAGGTCGACCTTAGGAGAAACAATTGCATTGAAGAAGCGTTGCATACGAGAATAAACTGACTAGGTCATGGAGTCGTATTCCTTTCAGTCCCCACCATGCGGAAATATCGCGTGAAGGCAATGCTTTTCCTTCACGCTGTAGAGGATGAAAATAAATTATTAAAAGTTTCAATAGTCGCCCTGAACCCAGCATTTAGCACTGTTTTCATGGAGCGACGAAGGAGCACTGACCCGCGATTGATTTGAAATAGGACTGTCGCGATAGATCGATGCATCCATACCACTATCGATGGTTGGAGGTATCGGTTGTTTTTTCGACTATCGCGAAACATCGGCAAATGATTTCAAAGGGAAAATATCCGATTGGGTTGATTCGAGCACAGTACAGTACGATTCAGTCCGTGCGGGGGGGAAGGAGGAGGCAGCGTGACTCGCTTGGGCGAGCAGTTTCTGTCACGATCGAATTCTGGAAATGCTGGGACTGACGAAGGGAAGGGGGGAAAAACCATGTTGGATCGGAGACAGGAAGAGGGAAAGGAGAGGGAGGGAAGACTGAGAATATTAATTATCATTGGTTTTTAAGTCTTCGGCTCGATCTCATCAGGTGCGTGCTGCGAAAGTGGACTGTTCTTATACTCCCTAGATTTCGAAACCGGCATTGGTTAATCTCCATCTCCATATTCCTATCTTTCAAGCATGCAGACTTGAGATTTGTCTTATTATTTTCTAACTTCATTAATTTATTCTTCTTCTTTAATTTATTTCTATTTAACTTGCCGTGGGGCATTTTATTTAAAGTGAACCAAAATGTATTTTTTTCACGGACGTTGCTTATTCTAAGGCTGGACCGATGTTTCGACAACCGCCGGTGTGACAGAATCGGCAGGTTTTCCATTTGTCGGTGCCGATTTCCAAAGAAGACCGTGTCGAACGAAGAAAAAGAAGAAAAAAATTCGTGAACGGGCTTGGCAACTGATCCTCCGGGGTAAGTTAAAAAAAAACGAAGGCTGTCCTGATAGAACAATCGATGGGACGTCGATGAATGGGTGCCATAGTTGGAGGCTTATTACTCCTTGCGAAGAACACACCTCCTCCCGCACAAGCGTGAGATCATAGAAAATGGATAGAGGTTTGTGCTTCGATCAAGGCGAGACACTGTGGAAGACAAACCTCCGCGCGATCGCGGCGAGAAAAGATTCAATCCTTCGGCGCAAACCCCTCCATGCATTGATACACTATTGATAGATCAGGTCGATGATCTTTTGAAAACTGCCATCGTGACAGCCCAGTTTAAAACAGTCACTTTTTCAAAAGGTCTTTTCTGAAGAAAAGTGCATTTCAAAACTCACATTTGTCTCGAAGCGACTGAAGGAAAACATTAAAATCCCTTTTGATGCTCACAGTGTTGCCCTACTTGGAAAAGATTTTCGGTGAGCTGTCTGCTGTTTCATGTATGTCGAAAATTGTTCATTTACTTCCACATTTCGTTAAAACGAGTGGATTGCATTTGTACAGCTGTACGAGGTGCGTTCAAGTTCTAAGGTCTCCTAATTTTTTTCTGACAAACTACTTACACCAGAAAGTTGAAACTTCTGTCACTTCTCAACATAATCTCCCTGTAGACGAACACATTTTTCACAACGTATGCTGCCATCTCGTTCATGCATAAACAAAGAGTACCCGCGTATTTTAAGCTCAAACTCATGTTTCTTTCTGCACCCGGTCCCCAGAAAAAAATTAGGAGACCTTAGAACTTGAACGCACCTCGTATTGATACTTCGCCCTAATGATGGCAATTACCACAGATGAGTCTCACATCAGTGCTGCATTTAGTGACGTCAATGAAACGTGGATGAAGTTTGTGGAGAGAAGTTTTAATGCGAAAACGGAGTATGGGTCCAACTCGACGTCTTGGGGAGCATAACATTAACTCTGTGGTTCATAATTAAATTTATATAGCGGAATGAACATCGTATTCTCTTCCTTCCTTTCGTTTAGTGGCCTTCAGTAAATTATTGCTGCTCATCAGACAGCGCATATGTCATGGCTGTAGTGGTTGGTCACGGTCCAGAAAATGGGGGGAGGGGGGGTGGTTAATTTTTGGCCGGCCATAGGAGAAAAGCACGCCCCTCACGAATTCGCTGCCTTTCCCCCACTGTCCCCAGAGTGCCGCCTGCGGGTTCTTTCGCCTCTCCGCGAAACCCCAATCCCCCTTTCCCAAGGTTTTGTTTTTTTTTCTTCTCAAATCTTGAGGCGGACTGAGGCACGACCGCATGTCCCTGGATTATTAACATAGAATCCACTAAATAATTAATTCTTCTCTAAATCCTACAGCCATTTCACGCAATATAGATACTCGACATCGATTTTCTATTATCTCTTAAGTGACCATTCATTACGTCTCTGCTTCTTATTAAAATCTAGACATTGAAAACGACGTAGAAGCAATAGGGAGACAGTTGCATGAAATCTGTACGCTGCAGACATGTCAATGTGTCGATTGACTGTTCAACTCACCATTTTCGCGAAGAGGAGACATAATTCCATGTCACACCGCGAACATAATTTGTTTCACAAGGAAGCTGAAGTTGGATATGGACATAAATGTAACCTATAAAAGAGGTCGTGCGACTGCACATTATGACGAGTTGAAGAAGTGATTCTACACAGAGAGATATGACGCGATATAGTGTGTCATTTGACGCATGTATGTGTGTCATGAGAGAATTCTTCATATCGGTTGTGATAAAACGTGTCACAAGCATTGACACATTTCAAAGCGTCTACAGATACAGTAATATGTGTCAAATAACACACTGGAGGAGAGAATATCCCAACGGACACGCCCACTTGTGTCACATGACACACTACAGTGTGAATCCATTGACACGCTTAGATTATGGCCTGGCGACACGTAATAACGTGTCCTGAGTCTGGACACATTTAAATGTGTCTATTGATGCAATAAGATGTGCCAAATGACATGTTTCAGAAGGTCAAAACTCATGATATATTATTTCGTGTCGCCCAGACGATCCTGGACCCACTTTTGTGCGTCATTTGACACATTGATTTCTTTTTGTGTATGAGACCATTGGTCGACTATAACAATACGTGTACGGCTGCGAGGATGAAGAGTGTAGCTTTGCAGGAGCTGAGAAACGAAATTCCAGACATTCTTAACACGGGGTCACATCGTTTGATCTTTTAGTTGTTTCGTGAAGGGAAAAATCGTCAAACCTCAGAAACGGAATTTTTACAGCAATCGCATACACGCTTCTTGGTGTCCATGCCTTCCCAGCGTGAGTGTGGTCTGGGATCCTTTCAGAGGAGGGCATCCTGGAAACGCTTCATCGTGGAGGGAACATAGGGATGTTCAACTTGGAGGTGTCGAAAGCCAGAAATGACGCTTTGTAGATATGCACATGGCGTTCTTTGTCAATTATATTCATGACCAATAACATGCACGTAGTACATGAAAATATATAAGTGACGGGAAAGGTCGAATCATGGGGAATACAGATTCCGATTCATGAAACGACATACAACACTGTGCTTTTTGCTGCTGAGTCCCCATTTTACAGTAGGGGTGATGACAGCGCTGCAGCGGCCAGGGAATGAACTACGATATGTCACTGGGACACTTTAAGTCAGGGGTCGGGAACCTATGGCTCATGAGCCAAATTTGGCTCACGAGCCGAAAAGTTTGGCTCATTGAGTCATGGTTGTAAATAATGGTTGCTCCTCATGTATCAAAGAATGCACACCTTTGTTTGTCAACTTCAGGAAAAATTATGTTCTTCTAAAAATCTTTTGCTCACAAGCATTTAGCTCAACCTTAATATGGCTCACTCTGCCAAAAAGTTTCCCGACTCCTGATTTAAGTGTTTATTTGAATGCACAATGATATTTCATCCTTGTACCTGGTCCAGTTAATTAATAAGGAAAATTGTAATTGTCCTTTTGGTACATCCTGTATTATCGAATAAGAATACGAAAAAGTCAAGAGAAGACGTGCTGCTAGAAAGCCTTGAGCATGGCTGTTGAAATATACAATGAGAGATACAAACTAAATAACCACGCAGTCATTCAGGTGGGGCCAAGAAAACGTTGTAAGCCTAAGGAAACTTCCAGTTGCTATGCACCTTAATTTAAATTTGATTATGAGAAGACAAATGCATTTGATGGTGACTGACCAGTTTTCATTAGATTAGTTGACTGCACATTATGGTAAATCGATCTTTAAAGACCATCAAATGTGGGAACAGATTTGGTGTTGGAAAAATTTGCAATTTCCTAGTACTCGTGCAGCTACAGTTTCAGTAGAAGGCATTAGTTTCTTCTATATCAACTCGGGTTCTGTAGGAAGTCATAATACGATATCATTTCCACTCACAAAATAGGAGCTACTTTTCTAGTCTTGGGGGAAAAATGCATTCCACCATTTGTTCGGGCATTTGATATGTTTGCATAAGAACGTGCATGAGAGATATCGGCCCAAAGAAACGCAAAGGTATAAACGTAGGACGATTCCATCAGTGACTTTCCTTGGAAACGGCCTCATTTCTCTTTCGGCTCATTTTGCAACGGATGCTGGAGCATATTAGATCGAGGATATCGTACATGGTGATGAGAGACACGCCGAGACAGACGCCAACAATTCCTGCGATGTTGGACAGGAGATCAAGTATATTCAACTTCTCCTTCTCCAGGATGTAAGATACCTGTTAGGACACAGACATTGGTCGAGGGTCCTTGAAAGAAGATGGTGATTTTGGGACAGGATGAAGAACGAACCCGGGTTGAGGGGAAACTGAAGAAAAGGCATACATCACCGGTACGGCAAAGACGGTTAGGTCCCCTCTCGCAGGCAGGCGCTGGGTTCCCGGATATGTGATAGTCGGTCGAATTGCACCTCCTCTTACAGTTGCAGCTACTGGACAACTTGGGAATGAGTTCTTTACTCAAGTGGAGCAGTCGGGACCCCTGCATGGATTCATTATTGGGGCTTCCACATTCGGGTTTCGTGAGATTGACTCCCTCAGGTAGGTGGCCAGGGCTGAGACATGATAGTTGGGGATCAGACTGAACCTTTTCCCAGAAGCATTTCTCGATGCACTGGATAAACAAATTGCTTCCTGCTACACTAGTACTAATGAAATTTCCGTTTACGGATCATCTCCATAGGTTTCGATGAACTCACCTTCGTGTAGCTATAATCATTCGAAGAGTCACAGGGATCCTCTTTTTTCCATTGTTGCTGAATGATCTCAAGACGAATGTAAATATTGATGATGGATCTTCTGAAAAGGATCACTCTCTCTGGCATGAATAAGTCCAAATTTATGAACGGCTCCCTCTGGTCGTGAACGTAGACTTCGATCTGTCGGGTTAGCGATGATGAGATACGACATGAAATAATCTTTTTAAAACCGGAAGAACTCGGTTGTTTCGGAACCGAGGTCCGAAAGTTAAACATAGAGCGTGAGCGATCCTGACCGTTAGCTAGACAGAGAAAAAATTGTTTGCTAGGTGTGCCTGCGTGTGACATCTATACTGGGCAAACGCTTCAAGAAATGAACTCGGGGTTTTCACGTAACTTTTACTCATCATCCGAGGATGTGCGTTTGCGATATGAAAATAGGAGGTTGGTCTCACTATGAATATATCTCACTATGTGAAGCGAATTTCACGGAAAATCGGAGATTCCAAAGTAAATCAAAGACGCTCTAGCTCTCAGGTAAGGACGACCCATAGGCACATTAATAGGCTGTGATGGAGCCATCTTTAGTCCACGTTGAGTGTCCCGTTACCTCCTACTATGCATTGAGATGCCAGGGTGTTCTGTCCCAAGCACCTCGAATAGAAGCAAAAGTGGGCTCTGTTTCTTTAAGTTTCCTTTATATTCGGAAAGCGGTGCTCCGTGGGCGTTGAATTGTGGATAGGAGGGTCCAGATAATAGAGGCCATGGGTTTCGTAACGTTTTTGAAATGCCCTTTTTTGGGTCTAGGCTTTGTTAATCTTGCTTATTGCAGTTTGCAGATTTTCTAAGATGTATGTTTTTGGTGCCAGTTGAATATTAAATGAGTTTCTTGGATTGAATAGTGTCTGTAGTGAAATTTCATAATTCGCCAGTTGGTTTTTTCCTTAGTGTTTCTTGTTACTTTCGTGGTTTAATTTTATTTGAAGATTTCCTTCAATGTCACTGCGATAAATGATATTGTGATCATATTGAATGATGAAAAAATGGGTTTAGTTTAGTACAAGGAGAGAAAAGAAAGAAGAAATGAACCGCATATATGTATTCTATCATTTAGACGTCTCAAGATACAGATACAAAAGAAGCATACCTACAGTAAACTTTAACCCTTTGAAACTGAGACATTGAATATACTTAGGTATTCGAACGATAGTAGCCATTGGAAAGGTTTGTCGTAGCTATGCCCACTGTTTTATGTATGGCATAAAATAGCAAGGCTTTCATGTTCCATCCGGTAGAAAGAGTGGATTCGTTCCACATAGCCGCACCTTTGCGTATGCTGATGACATGATTGATAATAAATTCAATTTGAAGACTTGAGTTATGCATTTCTTCTTGGCCACAGGCAGTTCTTCCTTCAGATGTAGCGTGAAGCACTTGTAATACCCAGTGACTTCCTCCAGGTCATAAAATATTCGCTCGCTCCAATACCCTTTGTCTAAGCGAAGAACACTATTCCTATTTATCTTTCCATAATTTCCACATTTGAATAAAAGTCAGTAAAATCCTCACCGTTTTCGAGCGGAATGATGGCTTCTCGGCCGGTAAAAGATCCGTTCGGCGGGTTCATTGGTGTCGAGTTTGTAGGTATCAATTGAACCAAGTCGGACAAGGCCACCGTAGCGGCGATGAATTTTTTAAAATTATTCGATGGTATAACTGCTCCTGCATTACCAGAAGCTTTCTTCAGAGATGGTTTTGGACAGATCGTAAATGCTGGAGGCGGGACCGTGTTCACATTCTCAATCTTATACAAGGTGTTGGTCGGGAAAGACTGGTACTCGTCGACCAAAAGTATGACCTGCAATTCCCCGTTCATTCATCATCCAAAAAGACAGCACGAAAGAACGATGATGAGTTGACCTGAACCGGCTCTAACCTGTTGGATTGCAAGAGCTGCACATGCGGCGATCACGATGGCCTTCATGGCCTCCCTCAACTTTTTCGCTCCGACTGTGGCTTTTAAGAACATATTAGTGAGTGTCATAATTTCTCTATTGAAAACATAATGATATAATAAAATTGATTTGATTTTCACCTTGGGATTCCTGAGTCGGTAGATCATCGGTCGCCTTCTCCGTCTTCCCCGCCTGGACTGGATTTCTGGACATCTCCATTGAGGAACTCTCCCTTTTGCAACAGTTCCTTCTCAAGTAAAACTTCTGATTGCCATTTAAAATATGGTTTTGCCCTGTTACTTTGGCTGATATAAGAACACTACCGAATTGCGGTTAACAACATTACATGAAGGGAGATTTTAAACTTTGACCCTAGTTACCCTTTAAAATAATTATTTTAGGTTACCCCAAGTAACACAAGATATTCCAGCAACGTTTAGGAAATGTTGATGAACAATGTTGCATCTATGTGTAAATGTCCAAAACGTCAACGTTGCTCAAATGTTGCGAAGGAACATTGCATTTACGTTGCAAATCGCTACTTATTCATTACATATACGTTGCAGATACGTTTCAGGATTTATGTTGCTGCAATGTTGATTAAAAACGTTGCTTCACGGATGAACAATGTTGCATCTATGTGTAAATGTCCAAAACGTCAACGTTGCTCAAATGTTGCGAAGGAACATTGCATTTACGTTGCAAATCGCTACTTATTCATTACATATACGTTGCAGATACGTTTCAGGATTTATGTTGCTGCAATGTTGATTAAAAACGTTGTTTCACGGGCACCTAATCTGGGTCTATATTGGCATTACGGAAAAGCGTAGGCTTCACTGGTCCTGAACTGGACCGATATTCCACCAATATTGAATTATTTATTTCATCCTTTCGTACCATATACTCAGACCATATACCTCTACTCAGACATTCTCATCAACAGGACGAAGCCTGTACTGGTTTTATCCTCTACCCATGCACAATACAGTGTTTGTATCATGTACAGGCAGGAAAGAGTACATTTTTGGAGGTGGTCTTCCCCTGGATGTGCTAAATTGCACAATACAGGAAAGGGTCCGACTGCAATGTTCTATGGAGTGTCCACGAGATGAATCCTTCGTTTCCTCAGCTAGTACCCAGAATTAGGATATGAAGTATTGAGATCGCAGAACTCTCTACCATCGTTTTTATTGTCCTGTAGGATGAAATTTTTTGAGTCCTTGGAAAGGGTTCTTTTTGGGAATATGAGCTTTTTTTATCTTGACCCCATTAATCTGTCTGGAAAATGAAGATAACAGGTGATGAAGTGTCCGTGTTCATTGATTCCTATAATGAGACAATGTGAGACATATGGCAAGGTACTAGACATTCCCGTGCGGGACGATTCCAGGGAAAGGGAGAAGGGCACTTTTGTGTACTGTGAGAAAGCAAGACCTATGTCTCCATCTCGTGGCAAGGAGGACAACTTTACAATTCTCTAAAACTTCTAAGTCCATGTTGTATCAGAATGTTGTCGTTACGTTGCCGATGTCAAGAGTGTCAACATTCTCTCAATGTTGATAGCTAATGTTGCAATGACATTCGTAGAAATGTCGTAGCAACATTCCAAGTGGAAACATTGAAGCAATGTTATATCAATGTTGTAGATCAACTTGCAACATAGAGCAACATAGTCAACATTTCGGAAACGTTTCATCAACATACTGTGTTACTTGGGA